>PISX010007380.1:23579-89736 GCA_004024625.1 Mellivora capensis
GGGAGTTGAGGGAAATTGGGGGGGAGATGAACCATGAGAGACTATGGACTCTGAAAAACAACCTGAGGGTTTTGAAGGGGCGGGGGGTGGAAGGTTGGGGGAGCCAGGTGGTGGGTATTGTGGAGGGCACGCATTGCATGGAGCACTGGGTGTGGTGTAAAACTATGAACTCTGTTACGCTGAAAAGAAATTAAAAAAATAAAAAATAAAAAAAAATAAATAAAATACATGTTTAAAAAAAAAAAACAGATAGCCATCAGAAAGCATCACCATATCAAATAGCAAGATGCATAATGATCCCAAAAGAAGAGAAATTAGCCTTGGTCCAGGAGGCACAGGTTTGCCATCACAGATTAAGTTGGCTCTGAAGGTTCATGGTTTCAGAGAGATTAGTTCATTACCTAGGTCCTTGTTTCTGTAAAAGCACCTGGGCATGTATAGCATTTTAAAAAACGTTTTGAAATCTTTGAGCCTTGGCTCCTTTGTATATTTAAGGAGTAGTCTGGCCTGCCCAGGGAAAGTATCTCTTCACTACAAGAAGTGCGTCTTGGATCAGGATCTACATGACTTTTGACTTAAACCCAACCACTCTGAAAAAAAACCCAAGTTTCATTTCGCATAACAGCAGATGTCTGCGGGCAAAGAAGGGGGTGCTAGGAGAAGACAGAAGAGGAAGGAACATTTGGGAAAGAGATGGCATATGACTTGGCTGCTTTGAATGCAACAAATGGCCAGGGTTCCATGGCCTACATTCCTCTGATATCTCCTGCCCAGACATCCCATGACCTACATTCATTCTTTTTATGTTGATGTCATCTTACCCAGAAGCCAGATCTTGATTTGCTCTATAAAATGCATCCGGCTCAAGCTGTCCCTGCCAGCAGCCACAGTTTCCATTTCGTGTTTGAATTTGGTGAATCTCTTCTTGTATTTTCTTTTCCAGGATTATCCCAATTTGACAAACCATGAATTCTCATTTGAAGTTTTGACCAAAGGAAGAGCATTTGAACAGTTCGGTTCAGCTGTCTACAAACTTATGATCAATCCGCTTTAAAGCCTGCCAGCAATTTATATGCTTTTAAAATCATGTTTAGCCTAGGACCATATGGAAAGAGCTATGTGTGTATCTGGGGATAGTCTATCTTTTGCCTTTGTTTAAGGTACTTTCAATGCTTACTGCAAACTCACATTTGGGAAAATAAATAGTACTGATGCTGCCTTTGACTTATTCTCACATTAAAAGTATCTTTCGGGGCATCTGGGTGGCTCAGTTTGTTAAATGTCTTCTTTCGGCTCAGGTCATGATCCCCAGGTCCTGGGATTGATCCCAGCATCCCGGGATCGAGCCCCTCGAGGGGCTCTCTGCTCAATGGGGTTTGCTTCTTCCTCTGCCCCTCAACCCCCTCATGCTTTCTCTCTCTCTCTCTCTCTCTCTCTCTCTCAAATAGATATTAAAGAAATAACACGGAGGACATGGGGAGATGGAGAGGAGAAGGGAGTTGGGGGAAATTGGAGGGGGAGATGAGCCATGAGAGACTAAGGACTCTGAAAAACAATCTGAGGGCTTTGAAGGGGTGGGGGTGGGAGGTTGGGAGAGCCAGGTGGTGGGTATTGGGTAGGGCACATATTGCATGGAACACTGGATGTGGTACATAAACAATGAATTCTGGTACACTGAAAAGAAATTTAAAAAATTTAAAAATTTAAAAAATAGATAAATAAAATCTTTAAAAAGAAAATAAAAGTACCTTTTAAAAGATACTATTAAACAAATCAAGGTTTTCACTCATTTGGTATTTCCAGAAAGGTTACTATAGCTTCTGAGTTTCCTTAGCACTCATAATCAACTAATCTCAATTACTTTCATGGGTTAAGGAGATCATCCATAAGAATATCTGGTTTAAATGAGCCATAGTTCATACAGTGCTCATTTTTAGAGGGCAAATGATGTAGATGTTGCTTCATGATCGAATATGTAGGTTCTGGGACTTTCAGTCATCAAACTGATGATTTTTCTTTTGTTTTGTAGCTTGACAGAAGCCAAAATGGAGGCGGGATCATCTCTGTGTCCTTGACAGAAGAACTTTGGTGTTTGTAGCACCAGCCATAAGCCGTTTTGGAGTGCCCTCACAGAGGTCAGATTCCATAATATTTAAGACTTTATCAGCAGGGACTGTAGGAATGCAAGTTGGGAGAGGGGTTAATATTTGCAAGCAATTTGCTTTCCCTAAAAATGACTGTTCATTTATTTTGAGAAAGTTACCCAAACTTTCATGTCAAATATTCAGAAAAAAAAATTAAAGCACCTTTATTGTGGGGGGCAAAGGATCACCATTAAAGTGAACGCCAATGTTTTAGAATGACGTTTAGTGTTCTCTTTGGTAATGAAAATTATTGTATGTAGTTGAGATGGAACCATTTCACTGAGGTGAGATTTCGCTTTGTGGAGTGTGGTAGTAGAGGGGAGAGATAAGAAAAGTCTGCTGGGTATAAATCCATAGATCACAAGTATGATGGCAGATTAGAATCACCCGTGAGTTTAGAAAACCCCTCCATGCCTGGGCCCCACCTAGGAGGTTGTGAATCCTTGGGTCTGAGTGAGCATGAGGATCTAGAAGTCTAGATGCTAAAGGACCAGGGAAATGAGAGCCTGAGGAAGCACAGCTGGGGCAAGGGAACTGTGGTCAGAATTTCCTTGCATGAATTGCCAATCCATCCATGACAATGGCCCATGAAGTTAGAGCCAGAACCCTAAATTTCAACTAACCCCTCACTCCCACAACTCTACCAACTCCAAACCAATAGCAGCTACAGGGAGTAGAGAGCACAGAACCAGGAAGAAAGAGCATGCCAACTACTGACCACCCCTCACTTATCTCAAGCCTTCAAGCTAAAAGTGACCACAAACTGGGGAAGGAAGGAACTTTCCATCAGGTAAAACTTGAAATGCAACATTAAGATGAGACCTTAATCACTGACATGAGACTGTTCTTGAGACTGAAAGGAGCGAGAAAAGCCGAAGACCTTTCTGAAATTTTGTCTATGGGGGAGGGTGATCACTAGGAAGTTAGATTTTACACTAGAGTTACTTATTCATTTCTTTTTCTTGTGAACACAGAGGAAAGAGGTCTGCCCTCAGTTCAGTATTAAACAGGAGTTCCTTAAGAACTAACTAGACAGGGGCGCCTGGGTGGCTCAGTAGGTTAAAGCCTCTGCCTTCGGCTCAGGTCATGATCCCAGAGTCCTGGGATTGAGTTCCATGTCGGGCTCTGCTTCCCTTCCTCTCTCTCTGCCTGCCTCTCTGTCTACTTGTAATCTCTGTCTGTCAAATAAATGAATAAAATCTTAAGAAAAAAAAAAAGAACTAACTAGACATCTGCAGAATCTGAGAAATGATGCCATTGTCTCACCAAAGCCAGCCAAACCTGACTGTATGAGGACCTGGGATCGGCTGCATCAAAATCAGTGTATTATTGGATAAAACTTTAAGGAAATTCCCTAGTGAGAAAATAGAGACACCAGAAGCCAAGAGAAGCCTCAAGATACTGGGGAAAATGTTGATGGAAGCCATGATAAAACAAACAAACAAACAGATTCCAAGGGTCAAGAAAAAAAAATAAGTAACTAGCTAAATAAATAAGTGTGGTGGTTGGTCAAAGACAAAATGCTGGAATGCCTGGCTGGCTCAGCCAGATGAGTATGGGACTCTTGATCTCAGAGTTGTGAGTTATAGCCCCACGTTGGATGTAGAGATTACTAAAACAAAACAAAACAAAACAAAACAAAACAAAAACCCAAACAAAACAATATGCTCTGTTCCCCCCTTTCCTATTCAGGGAAGTCTGGATGGGGGTGTGTATGTGCTGGGAACAGGGGTGGGAAGGAGGTCAAGATTATTTCCTCATACATGCATGTATATACTTCCAAGTCATCATTTCGTTTAACATTATTTTACTACCATATCCTACAGTTTCAAAATAGAGAGAAGTTCCTTTCCAGTTTTTGTTTTTAAGACAAATTTATTGCATTTTATTTGAAACATGGAAAACCTAATATAATTTTTACCTTCTAGCATTTGCAATTTAGGGTAGTTTATTTTTATTCTCTTTTCAGTCTCTGATATGTCTACTCAGAAGCTCTTTGGAGTATCTACAATGGGGAAAAAGTGACCTTTGTAAAATGGGGTGGAATCAATAGTAATGTCATAGACAATTTCAAATATTGGGTTGATTTTGTTAAGGTTGATTTATAATCAAGGGCTGAAATCTGAAAAAG
The DNA here is from genome assembly GCA_004024625.1 of Mellivora capensis. Lineage (NCBI taxonomy): Eukaryota > Metazoa > Chordata > Mammalia > Carnivora > Mustelidae > Mellivora > Mellivora capensis. Next base: position 27,855 of record PISX010007380.1, read on the forward strand.
CCCAGGAAATTATAGCCACTGCATCGCTCAAAAATTTTCCATGCCACAAGGGCAGGGAAAGATGACACAGGCCCAGAAATGACAGATAAAATAGTTCCAGAAAATAGATAAGAGTGTTTTTCTTGTCCAAGACTGTATGCCTCTCTCAGTCCTTTGTAATGACATAGTGAATTTTAATTTCAGGGAAGCACTGAATGCTAGCAGCTAAAACACCTGAAGGATATAGTGATGGCCTTGGAACAAGGAAATTAAATGGCAGAAGACAGTTTGGTTAAACAACACCCCCTCTCCTCCCCACCCTAAGGAGAAATGTATGTTTCAAAAATCTTTTTGTGCTGTGGCATTTCAAATATTTCCTCCTAATCCCCAGGGCGTCCACATTATTATTACTGTATTAACATTATTTACATTCATGGTTTTGGTTTTTTTTTGCCCTCCTTGAAGCTCCAGGTGATTTAAGAACTTTAAATTGGCCAGCGCTAATAATCCCGAATGCCAACATAAAGATATGATAACTCTGCTGTTCCTAATTCCTGAGGGAATATGTATACACAGGCCATTTACATTATCTTTACTCTGGAAGTCTGGGGGGACTATGGAAAATTGCAAGGATTTTTGGATCCTTTATTATTTTGGAGCTAACAGTATTTATAGGCCACATCTTGCCACTTTTATCAACACTGAGATTATGTATAAAAACCTACTTTTACTTTCAGAGTCTCAGTGAACTGCCTGAGTTGTGAGGCCAATAATTCTATGCTTTGTGGTGAGACAGGGCAGTGTTCTAACCTCTTCCCACCAGATAACTGGCAGAGATGCTTGAGGGGGTGGGAAGGGTGACAGACAGCACTCAGAGAATCTGGGTGTTTGGTTCTTTTGGAGTGGGGACTGTGACACATGGCTCCCTTTCTCCCACTGTTATTTTTATGATCAGCAAAAATGGCCATATTGGATAAACAGCCATTCAATTTTCCAGTGATTCTGATGGCTGTCAGGACAACCAAAATATTCCTAGGATGTACTATCACCACCCCTCACCCCCGCCCGGCTTCATCTCATAAAATTTCTTGTAATTGGAGAACTCTGATTTACTTGCCTGGGATGCCCACTCAGGGCTATAAATTATAAACTTTTACCAACACTTTAGTCTACTCAGGGAAGTGCTCTCAAAGGAAGTAGTGACAAGCTTGATTCAGACTTGGGAATAAAGCATGTTCTTTATTTTGGCTTTGCCAAATTTTTAATTGCAGGAATAAATAGTCCTGTGACTATTTCTAAAGCTGTTCAGAGCTGTTAGGGAGTAAGAAATATGATGAATTAGCACTCCCCCAAACCAAAAATGACAAAAGAATGTTTATACTGGCCTTCTTTCCTGGAAGTCTGTTCCTTTCCCTCGACAAGGCTGGACCCATGTCCCTGAGTAGTCATTTTACAAATATGTGACATGAATCCAAAGGGGAGCTGGTCATCAACCCAACACAGCAAATTAACTATCCTCCCTCCTAGGACAGCACCAAGGGACGTGTGTCTCCTTATCAATGATTCAGTACTACTATCCCCATTATATGTAGGATAAGCCTTCTATAGATACACAGAAATCTAAGAAATACTCAGAGAATTAGAGGCTCTACTATTATCTAATAAGATCTCAAATCTCACCTTTAAAAAAAATAAATTAAAAAGCTTATTTGACTAACATACTAGGTAAATGCAACATATATTAATTACAAGCCCTAAGATTTCTGTGGAAACATAAGAGTCAAAACTTATTTTGAAAATCTAGTTTGCATTGCTAATTGGTGGGTTTTTTTCTTTATTATATATGCTTTTCCAAACGCCATCTGCATTAAAAAGGTATCAAGTGATCTCAAAGAACACTCAGGAAAATTTCAGATTTCTAGAAAGAAATGGTTCCCAAAATTAAATCAAATTATGCTTAAGGTCTCTTTTGTATTAGGTTTTCAAAATGTTACAGTACGTATTGTTCCCAAGTATCTTTGATGATTTCCAATTGGGGGTTACATCTTTGTTTTTTCTGTTTTCCATTTGTAAAAAATGTGGCAAAAAGAGATAAAACCAAGAGGAAAAAACTTCAGATGCGGCGGAGAATCTGCATGGGAGATCTTTGGGATATAACTTAGCTTCAAAGTCTTAATAAGTGCTGTGCCACCCAGATCAAACGATGTTTAACAGTAACAGCATCTCTGTTATTCGGATTTTTTGTGCTTGGAAACTTAAGAAAAAAAAAAGCTTTTTATTCGTGGAACCGAGCATTTCAATAGGAAATGGGAGTTCAGCCACTAGAAAAGCACTTTTTTTTCTCCTGACACAAATTTTGCCATTGTGCCTTGATTGACAGCCATCCCACTGTCTATAAACAATCTACCGGTTGCCCCAAATCACCATTTGGCTCCCCATCCAACATTTAAACATTGAGTGGTTTTGCGCTCAATAAAATTCCTTTTCATTTCGCCCTAGGTTGCCATGTCTCTTCAAACAGAGACGGGAAACCATGGTCTGTGTCAGACAGATTTTAATTTCCAGTCCTCATCCATTCGGGGGAACTAGACACAGCAAACAGACTCTACCCCAAAACCTAGCAACCTGGAGTTTAAACAGCCAATGCCTCTGAGTCCCGGGATGGGGGCCTGGACCTGTTCACACATGAATAAAGAAGATTAAGATTTCCTTTCAAAGACGTGAGGCCTTTTTGACAGCCAGTGTCAACAGCGCTGTCTGCTTTGAATGTGACCCAGTCTCCTAGCACAGATTCCCACAGGGAGGTCCTGCTGATTAGCATGCTTCACACTGCTGCTCCGTGTCAGTATTTAATTGAAGAATAAGGGTGTAAAGTTTTGCAAACTCTTACTTATCCACAAAGAAAGGATAACTTACAGGAATTGTTGAAAGAAAATACCAGTGAACATGAACACCCACAGGGAGCCTTTAAAAAGGGCAGAACAGAGCGGGGAACTGAAGAACTGCAGTGATTTCTATTATCTAATTGCAGAGACGTTAACAAAAGCTTTGTAGTCAAAATGCACGTTTTGCAGTCACAAAAATCAGCTCTACTCCTGCAGAAAGAAATGCATAACTTTTCTTTCCAATAAAGTTATAAATTTGTAGTAAATAAGACACATTTATTCTGAAAACATTTGACAAATACTCTTCATAAACAGCTCGGCGGGGGGGGATCCTTATCAAATGATATGACTGAAATTTGAAATACGACTTCTTTTTCCAGGGTACTTGGTAATGTTGAATCAAGGCAACTAGAGCTTTATTAGTGAATTTCGTATCACATTACATACCCTTAATAAGAGCTAAAAAGGAAAAGAAAAAGTCATGTCTACAAATGTCAGTTTCACCAATTTAATGAACACACTTCAATGACGAGTTCAAACACTTAAGCATGTTAAAAATAGAGACAATTTCTGGTTTGAAATTATAAACTCCGATTAATTTGCGTGTCCGGATTATTTGGGGATGAGTTAGAAGAGCCGAGTTATACCTATTTACAACAACATAACTTTTTGATTATGTGACAAATGTTTATACAGTTTGATATCACTCGTTTGTTCTCCGAGGCTGGATAAGAATGTAAAACTGAAAATGTGCTACCCACGTATATAGATGTTGTGTTTCGTCACCCTTGGCACATGCATGTTGACTTGCTTTTCCAGGGGTGGTGAAGAAAGGGCCACACTGATCTACCCACTTTCATTCATTCATTAAATATTTATTTATTGACCCCCTACTGTGCACCAGGGACCCAGGTAGGAACTGGGAATGGAGGCTGCAGTGTCCAGGGTCCAGCTCCTAGAGATGACATGTGAGATCCAATTGCAATCATCTCTTCCCAACCCTGTGTTTAGTATGGTCATACGGGTAACTTGAAATTAACTAGAGTGGGAGTATTGACATCACCACAGTCAGCAACACCATGGGGTTGTTTTTGCAGAGTCCATTGTTAAACATTTGCTAGCATATCACCAGATGGAGAGGTAACTAAAGGTTTGATAAGGCTCCTGCCTTCCTAGATTCTCCAGCCAAGTGTTGACTAGCTACCCTTGCACACCATGTATCCAGCAATAATGGTGCACGCGTGGTAGCAGAGCAGGGGGAACCTACAGAGGGATTGAGTTTGAAGTTTTGTTTACTGGGATTTAGCAGAACTCATGCAAGGTGAGAATGTCTGCAAGCGAGGAACAGAACTAGACAAAATGGCGGGAACCAGAGGTCAAATCAATGCGTGGAGTCCTCAAGGGCAGGGTGAGGCCTCAGCTATGGTCAATTCTCAATTTATGAGACAGCCATGGAGAGGATGAAGGAAAACACCAGGTCTGGGCCATTAAAGCTAAGATGGCTTTCAAGCTACAGTCTAAACCAGCATCAGCGTGGTCTCAATGAGCCTCCGTTCCTCCCACAACTTCAGCTGCCAATCAACCGCCTCCTAGCCTGTTCCGGATGGAAAGGGGCGCTGTAGGGCAGTTGTTCTCAAACTGATCTATGAGAGAATCACCCGGAGGCTTTATTAGATCTCAGATGGCAGGATCTCAGCCTCAGAGCCTTTGATTTAATTGGTCTGGGGAGGGGCCAAGGAAATTTGCATTCCAAACATGCTGTTAGGTGATAATGATGCCACTGGTTAGGGGATGGCACTTAGAACTTAGAACTGCTGCCTCACTGCTTTAGAATTAAATCAGACAAACCCAATGTCACCTGTTTCAGAAGAGCAACGATGCAGGCTTCACTCTGGGGGCCATGAACTGCTTCTCATCATTGCAAGGGGCTCATTAATGGGTGGAAAAACCTTCCCCAGTGACATGGCAGCAGATGAAATAGTTAACTGTCCTACATTAATATGCTCTGTCTTCCATACCACTTGGTCTTCATGGGGAGATGCTACTTCGGAGGCTATCTGCAGGATCCTTTGAACTTGACATCTCAGAAGTCTCCTAGAACAAATAAACACGTCCTATATAAAATATAACAACTCATACCAAAAAACCCCCACAACTTTATTACCGGAGCAGGGACCACGACATGCATACTTGTGCATGTACATCATGATTATTGTCTGAAAGAGGGAGACCACATGTGAATTCAGTCAGACCTCAGCAATGCTCCATGTCCCATCATTCTCCCAGAGCTGTATTTTAACACCAGGCATAAGAACATCACAATCAACTCTAATCACGGTCATTGTAGCATAGACCATTTTCAAAGTATATTGATGACTAATAAACAATAATTTAAAAATATTTCATGACTAGGAAAGAGCAATTTCAAGAGATGATGCAAAAGGACACAGAGGCCAGCCTCGGCTGATGGGCTGTTGCATCACTCTCCAACATCACTCTTCACTGGATTCTAGCCAATTCAGCTTAGTGGTCACAGAATTGGGTTTTGGTCAAGGGTGATCTCATTTGTAGGAGGAGCAGTTGACTATAATGTGGTTTCATTTGAGTGGTTCTCACTGTGGCCCCTTTAGCAAAATAGAAGCCTATCACCCCAATATTGCCCGTCGCTTCACCACCATAGCTGATTCTTTTGGCCCTTCACAAGATCTGTTCACCTTCAGAAGGAGTGCTCACCTTCTGATGTGAATGCCTTTGGAGAGGCCACAGCTTTAAGTGGGATATTAGCTCAAATGTAAACAACCTGCCTCACAAAGCAGGCACTTTATCGATTTGTGCCAAAGACTCAGCCATTATTAATTAAAAGTTTTTCCAGAAATAAGTGTACTTTTACTGAAATCGAGTGTAAAAAAATCTGATACGATATTGGAACAAACTGACTTTTACTTGATGATATTTTAAAAATCTCTGTACTGCGGATGTTATGGAGAATTCAGCTTATAAACTGAAGGAAAAAGAGGAAAGAGAACTCTGAACTAGAAATAAACAAAGGCAGAGAAGGATAGATGGGATTACACAAATCAACAGTGACAGCATCAAAGAACTTCCTCTTAAGTTATACTGTGCACAGTATTGATGCAGAATCCTTATAAATGTCTGTGTAACAGATGCTGCCTGAGAAATATTTAGAGTTAGAATTCTGTTCGTTTTAACGCATCCAGTATCAGCATAAAATACGTGGTAAAATATTTTACAGCTTCAGTTTTACTGGGATTCATTTTAATTTAAGTTAGCCTGAGAAAATTAAAACAAGCAGTTATTTATGTCATGAACATGTATAGGATTTCAGGAGTGAAATTTTAATTGATAACATGTTTTTCATCTAATTCATATCACTTCATATGTTGCACAAATAGAAGTCAACTTATATTCTAATTTACTGGAGTAAATGTGTCTAGACGTTGAACGATTATAGGGAAACACAGAGATAAATATAACAGATACACAAACACTCTGAAATTGATTCTGTTCTTGGATTTCAGCTATTTATAGGAGTTCGTTTTCAAATGCAAGAGCTAGATCTGGCACCAGTCAGGGATTTGTCATTTTTAAACATGATTTCTACCACAAATAAAAGTACTTTTTATTCATTTCCATAATTTGTTTGAGTGAATTCGAACCAACTTAGAGAGCCATATGTATTGTTCCCATAATTCACACAACTTTGTAAAGCGTTTCTCCTTCAGCCTGGTTCCTATGACCCGCCATTTGCCTATGGTCCTGGAAGTCATAGCAATCATTTCAGTCTCCCTTAAAATGAAGCTCACGTGACTGATCTCACGCATTCCCACTTTGGAGATATTCCAGACAGAATCTGGGTTCTTTCCGCTTATTGTCAGAGTTCGAACTTGTCTGACATCCACAGGAGGAGAGGGAAGTGGGGGGACATCCTGGAGCTGCCGCTCACTGGCCTCAGAGAGCTGATTGCCCAACCCTCGGGAATTTTGCCAGCCAGGTCTTAATCACAGCGATGACAAAATTTTTAATTATGAGAGCTTACGAGTACTGAACATTTGCTAAGAGGATAGATCTTATGTTAAGTATTCTTACCACAGAATAAAATAACACTAATAAATAGTAATAAAATAAGAAGGACGGAGGAAATTTTTGGAGGATAGGTTTTTATGGCGTAGATTGTGGTGATGGTTTCAGGGAAACAGTTTATCTCCAAATGCTCAAAGTGTTGTCCATTAATTATGTGCACCTTTTTGCATATCAAAAGACCCTTATAGGGATGCCTGGGTGGTGTGGTCAGTTAAGCATCCAAGTCTGACTTTTAGTTTTGGCTCGGGTTGTGACCTCAGGGTCACGAGATCCAGCCCCATGTCGGTCTCCATGCTGATCGCAGAGTCTGCTTGAGATTCTCTCTCTCCCTCTGGCCCTCCCACTTGTGTTCCCTCTCCTTCTTTCTAAAAATAAATAAATCTCTTTTAAAAAAACACACACAAAAACCATTATCAGTAAATATATTATGTACCAGAACCAAAAGTAATAGACACGCAAAATTTGTCACTTTCCAATTAATTTAAAACATCTTCTATTTCCTATTTGTTAGGCTCTAAAGTACCATGTCAGCTCTCAAAGCTAAAATTAGACTCTTTTCTCAAAGTTTAGTGATCATCAGTGGTTTCTTTCCTACACAGCATTTATTTCTCTTCCATCTGATTTTGGAGGGGTACCATCTCTTATCCTCCATCACATAATATGTACTTAAGAACATTTTTCTTTAAATAAGTTGGTTGGTGGGACGCCTGGGTGGCTCAGTTGGTTAAGCGGCTGCCTTCGGCTCAGGTCATGATCCCAGCGTCCTGGGATTGAGTCCCACATTGGGTTCCTTGGTCAGCAGGGAGCCTGCTTCTCCCTCTGCCTCTGCCTGCCACTCTGTCTGCCTGTGCTCGCTCGCTCTCTCTCCCTCTCTCTCTGACAAATAAATAAATTTAAATAAGTTGGTTGGAGAACAAGAAGAAAGCCAAGGATACCGTTTGCAGGTAGAAAAGTGGACCTTTTCCTTCTATTCCAAGTCCCAGCAGGAGAGTCTGCATTGGATTTCTGGAGAAGCTACTGCAATGGGTCACATGTAGACAGGACAACCAGTCCACCTTGTCTCACTCATAAAGGGTTAATCTCGTGAGAATAGGGAGATGAAAATCTCAGCTATCACTTTCAGGAATTCTCAAAGCTTTAGAATTGCAGACCAAGTGCCCCTTTGTCTCACCATGCTTCTGTTTAAGTGTATTCTCATTCCATCAGTACACACGTACACAAAGCTGCCAGTTGTGTTTATCTTCTTTGCAATTAGCTTAATACATTTTGTGCCCTAAATGTATACTGGATAATAGTATCAGTCTCTCTCAAAACTGAAGTTCATTGCAAAAAATTAATTCATTCTAGGAAATATGATTGTTCTTCAAACACTTTTAGATGTAATTCTACAATCATATCTAATAGGCAAAAGTTTAGATTCAACTTCAGATTGCATTTCTTCATAACCAACAGTCTCTACTTCAGAAAATCAAGCAGATTGCCTTGTATATTTGTGCATTTATTATCATCACCATGTCAACCATCACATTTACTTCCTGAGCCCCAACAAGACCCCTCAGAGAAGTATTATATATTTGTCAATATCCTGGAGTTTTGAAACTCCCAAGTGGTTTTCCCATTTGACCCGAAACTTCCTCTCTTCTCAGATTCCTGTCTCACCACACAAAAGAAGCAAACCTTTGCTTAAATTAGTCCATGTGTGAGTTTTTAGGGTCATTTGTTTCGGATCCACAAAGAATCTAAGTCTCTTTGTTAAATTTTGATATATCTTTACCCAAATGCCAGTAGCCTGAACTCTTAACTGTCCCTGGGCTCAGTATTAAATGCTCTGTAGAATTTGGGTGTTTATATCCCATTCATTTCTCTTTTTTCAGAACATAGAAGTAGTACAGGAATAACACTTTTGTTGGATTTGGGCCTTAAAGTAGCTGTTAATTTCTGCCACTTATAAGAATCTGAAGCTATTCCTCATTCAGTCAACATTTAAGGAGTTGATCATACTGTTCACAGTAGCCTGGTATCACTCCTTGGCATTCAAATTCATTTTATTGATGATAAACTTTGATATCATTTATTAAGTCATTAATGATAAATAATGCAAAATTGCATTTTATGCAATTAAATAATGCAAATTGTTATTAAGAACTTTGAATTAAAAAAATTGTTCCATTTAAAAATTAATGTTCAAAAAAATTAAAATTAAAGTTCAAAGTTTTGCTTCCTATCACATTTCAATAATGGGTTCATTGCCTTATTCATCTACATTGTCAACATTACATTCATTCAACAAATGTAACCAGGGCCAACACACAACAGATGTTGGGAAATACATCAAGTAGAATTAGAAGGTACACATACAATTTATATTTCATTGCACCTATCTAAATATTTCAAATACATCTCTCTAATCTATATGGTGTCATTGGAAAACTACATAAATGATATTCTGAAACTGGTGAACGTGAAGTAGAAGTCAAAATCTTGGCAATGTTGATAAGTCATTTTCTTCATGTTTCTTAGGAAAATGACATTTGAAATAGACTTTAAACATGGTCTAAAAGTAGAAATCTGTAAGGAAGAGGGAGGCAGTTAAGAAATTCAAAATAAGGAAGCATGGTCCTTTGTGAAGTCTAGAGACAGCTACTGAGTCAGAGTTTTTGTGATCCAACAGTTGCCATGACCCCTCAGGGCACCCTCCAGGGCTCTGAAAGTCTCCACTCCACTGGCTTGGTTACGGGGGCCTCTGCAGGAACTAGAGCTTATACTGGCTACTTAGAGACTATGAGCTTTATCCTACCTACCTGAACTTTATGTAGAAGTTGTTAAAGATTCTTCCACAGCCCAGAATGATTGATTTCCAGAGCTGGCTCAGTCTCTGAGAATCTTCTAAGAATCTTCACGCTCAGTTCCCTCTTCAACTAACATGAGAGAAAAATCCAGGGCATCTAGAGTGGACATCCCAGAGTATAATTAAAAATTAGTATCATCAGAGCACATAAATAAGCAATTTTGAAGTATTACATGTCAAGCCATATTTTGTAAATGCCAGATATTGATATAGTCATTACAAATGAATTATATCTATGGCACAGATATTTAGAATCTCCAACCTAAAAAAAGATGCTTACACACAAATATCCATTAATAATAATAATAATTAATAATCTTTTATAGACAAGTACATGAACATTAGGCAGAAAAATCAGAGTACTACAGCAATAAAAAATCCAATGACATACTTCTGAAATTATGAAATATCTTCCAATTCAAAATAGCCTATTTTACAATAGCTAATATATGGAAACCACCTAACTTTCCACTGACAGAGACAGATGAGTGCACAAAGAAGATATGAGTGAATAGATGGAATATTTTTCAGCCATGAGAAAGAAGGAAATCTTGCCATTGAGGCACCACAGATGAAAATGTAGGGCATTAAACTAGACAAAATAAGTGAGAAAGAGGATCTCACTTGTATATGGAATCTTAAAAAAAAAATGTTTTTAAAAGTCAAACTCATAGTAACAGAATAGAATGATGGTTACCAGGGCCTGAGAGGTGGGGGAAATGAGGAGATGCTGGTCAAAAGGGACAAACCTTTACATGAAGATGGATAAATTCTAAGATCTAAGTACCGCATGGTGACTTGAGTTAATAGTACTGTATTATATAATTGAAATTTGCTGACAGAAGATCTTGAATATTCTTACCTCGGGGAGAGAAAAAAAAGAAAGAGAAAAGGTAACCATGTGAGGTGATAGATGTGTTAATTAACCTGACTGTGGTAATCATCTCACAATGTATGCATGTATCAAATCATCATGCTGTATGCTTTAAATATATGCAATCTCATTGGTCAATTATACTTCAACAAAGCTGGGAAGAAAAAAGAAAAGAAAAGAAAAACATTGCCATCTGTAGCTTTTAGAAAAGATGACTTAGACTGTATATTTTTAAAAATGGCCTATTTTGCTTGAATAGGACAAATGGGACAATTTTCAATTCCTGTATTCTAAAACACTAAAATTATAAGCATTATACTCCAGTTGTAAAAATGTTACTGTGCTGTTAATATTTTATTAGTAACACAGATCCACTATTAACCTTGAAACTTCTTTTGCAATTTGTAAAAAGGACATCATTAATACAAGGACTCAAACATTCAGTGTTTCATGATTTAAACCATAAGAATTCTTATGTTTCTGGTAAAACAAAATACTCAAAGTCACTCTCTGTTAGTTGATGTATATCTGTCACTGCTTCACACCTCATTTGACAGAAATACTATGAGGTCTGAGTTGGTATTTGTGGACAACTCTGTATATTTTTCTCATGGCAAAGAGCCAACAATAATTTTACATGTCTACCACTTTTTATGTAGAGCTGTCTTTGAAAAACACTTGCCAAAATGACCTCGGTAGAGGTATAATCTTAGATGACTGCCAATGAACAGGTACTATAGACAAAATATAGGGGAAGTGGAGAGACTAAGAAAAACAGAGCAAAAGTAATTGGATTTTAACAAAGTTTTAGGTCCCAAATCAGTAGATGGTATATTAATCAAATATAAAAGTAAAGCCAGCAGGAATATTGATAGATCAACTTTGATAAGAAAGGATTTTGTGAGTAAGGCATTTCATGCATTCACCAGAAAGTTTTCAAGGAATTTCTAAAAAGACAGTATCCAGTTATCAGTCTCAACAGGAATGACTTTCCCTGGGTCTTCAAGAAGAGTCTTGCTCAGAGCTCCTGATATAGGCTGACCTTGACAAGGCATCTCTATGAAACTCTTTAGATCCTTCGATCTGGTAACTGAATTTGACCAACTGACCCAAAACATTTCTGCTCCTTCTTCCTTCTGTTTTCATTTGCTTCGTCCTTCTATCTTGAGTGAGCTGACCCTCTCAAGATTAATCTATTCTGAATATCAAGCTAAGAGAATGGTTGTTATGCTTCAGTATTTAAGAAGTTCACAGTAAATGCTAGGATAGAATTTTACTAACACATCGAAAGAGAATATTTCAGATTTTAAATAGGCTCACGAAGTGATTGCTTCACTGTCAGTTTGACTCATAAGAACTCGAATTTTTTCAAGTGACAATTTGGTTGTCTGGATTCTAGCTGAGTCTTCTAAATACACTTCCTCTATAGCTAATCTAACATGACCAAATCACAGGTTCTCCTAAGATCCCAAACAGAATGATTTCTTCTTTTTCACTTTCAAAGTCTAAAATATATCACAAAAATTTTTCTAGAAGGTTTTCCCTCAGAATTGAATGATTACCTATTTAGATATTCTCTGCCTTGTATAAAGTATACATTCCTGAAAAAGAAACAATTACTTATTAATCCTGATTATTTTCTCATACTTCTCTACCTCTTCAGTTCCTTACCCTCAGATTATTTTTCATCCCACTCTTTAGATGCTCTTGTTTTAAAGGAAGACATTCTTAACTGGTTTTCTCCTCAGTTAGCGTCTCTGTAGCCAATCTTAATCTTGGACGTGGCTTTACTTAGCACCTATTTACTTATGACTCTCTAATGTCTACACTGAGTCGAGATTTCTTACCAGAGTGCAAGAACAATATATCTGTTTACCGGATAGCTCCACATAGATGTCTTACTGGTATCTCAAACTTGATGTGCACAAAAATAAATTTATTATCTCCTCCAAACCTGCTTCTATATACCTACTACAAAGAATGTTTTGTTCAAACCATTACAATCTCACATATGGGTATTATAATAAACACTATGAGTACCATGCCTCTTATCTCATGCTTCTTCATCTATAATCCATATTCCATGTGGCTCCTATTAATTCATTAAAGAAATACTAAAAGAATACAAACTGTTGGGCATTATTTTAGACATTGAAGATCTCAGTAAACAGTGATAACAAAAAGATCTTGCTCTAATGAAATGTATATTTTAAAGTAGTAGACAATAAAATGAGTATATAATTTGTCAAGTTCTGATAAAGACGATACTTAACATGTCATTCTGCTTATCAAAATCCTTCAATGACTCTCCATTGCCTTCCTGATAAAATCAAAACTCTTTTCCTTGGCATACAATGCAAGCAGACCTCGCTGACTTCTCTTTGTAGATAGCTTCAGCCATACAAATAAATTCTGTCATTATTTTGTTTTCAACGCCTGGAAATTTTTCCTGCTTGTCACTTTCTAAAAAATGTATTTCTAGAGTCTCTGTTTTATCTTTGTCTTCTCTTCATTAAGAATCTTTCTGTGTGTAACTTTCTCACCCAAGCAGAATTAGGCATTCAATGGTTCAAAGCTCTTTTTTATACTTAAAAATTTGTATTACAATGTCTATCTCTCCACTGACATCTGCTTATCTGAGGGTAGAAACAACTTTCTTTCTATTTATAGCACCTAGCACATAGCATTGAACATAATATGTGTTCATTGAAGAACTAAAGGATTTTTTTAAATAAAGCATGAATCATATGTTAAAAAATAATAAATCTTAGTTTTGTTGTTTCAAAGATTTTTTTACTATTCTTGCAAGCTGAAAAACAGACTGCCCGTTTCTTGGATGTTGGAAAAGAGAAAAGAGATGAGACTCCTGAGACAAATTCAAAAGACAGTTTATAATTCACAGCAATTTCAATATGCAGAGTATCAACAATTTTCTGTTTCCTTGAGTCCCAATAACCAGGATAATGCTAAGAGGGCCTGGTGATGCCTGTGCATATAGAGAGTCATATTCTAGGACAAGAACCCTGAGTTTAGGGACACCGAATCTTTTATGATGGACAGTAAGCTTGCCTGACCTTTGCCCTTAGAGAAGATTTTTCTTTATTATATTGAACAGTAAACAAATCTGTCCTTTCCTCAACCTTCGAAGTCTGTTTGCTATACAAATGTCCTTGAAAATATCGCTGAGAGCAAAGACAGTCATGTACTGTTCTCCAGTGTGGTTGTAAGAAGTGTAGAAATGTGAAGGCTCATGGACAACTGTCTCCTAATAATAGTAAATAACTTCTCTTGTTGATATATTTGTTATTCACTTAAATGTTGTTATTTAAGGTAGGTTGACAAGGATACTGATGAGTATAAAAGAGCATCAGAAGAAAATTTCCTACAATGTTATCCGAATTTGTCTTCTTTTCAAATTTGAACAAAGTCTGACTTAAAAAAAAAAAATCTCATCCAAAGCAATGCAAAATCATTTAGGAGTATTTTCTGAAGTACCTCTTTCCATTTGCTAAGTAATTTAACTTACCAAACATAAGAAAACTCTAACAAGGTGTCAGAGACAATAAATCACTCTAAATGCATTGGCCAATAATCAGGACATTTCAAAAGTATGTAGGGCAAAACATGTTAATAAATATTTTAAGTCTTAAGCTACAACAATGATATAATTTGATTAAGCATGATAGATTTGTAATAGAAATTCTAATCCATATTTCAGAATTGATTCTGTTAAAATTACATAACAATCTGTGTCTCAAATTTACATACCATATTCTCATGGTTTTCAGTGTTCATTTACACATCATGCTTCCAATATACTTATAGATATATTATCCCCCATTAAATTAAAATTGCTCCCTATTTTTTCACTGCATTATTGAGTAAATTCAAAACAACCTTTTGAATAAGAATATATGGACATTTATGCTTTACTATACAGAGATGAATTACATTTTTAAGAGGCATTTTAGAAAATGTGTCTCTGTCATAGGACTTGGAAATTGATTCTTCTAAACTCATAAACTAAGCATTTATTTTGGGAGGTAGAAGTAGAATATGCATAGTTAGTAATGTCAAATAGGGACTAAGTCGCAAAGATATTAGAAGTTACAAAATTGTTAGAGTTACTCAATGTTGTTGAAGTCAGAGATGGATATATCGGATGACATAGTTTCAATCAACAGATTCAATGAGTCCAATCCATTACATGATCTGTCATTAAAATAGTAAAGCAGATGTGGACAAATTAAAATCTGCAGATCAAATCCAGTCCATTGTCTATTTTTGTAAATAAAGTTTTATTGGAACATCATCACACTCATCCATACATTATTGTTCATTTATTATTATTATTTACTATATATTATTTTTGTTCATTTATTATTGTTCTCACTGCAATGGCAGAGTTGGGTAGTTGTAATAGAGATCATATAGCCTATAAAACCAAGAATATTTACTCTATGACCCTCTACAGAAAAAATTTGTCAACCTTTGTCACAAAGAGAACGGCAACTCCAAATGTTTTCCACAGGTCAGGACCAGTTACTCAAGTTTCTTGCTGATTTAAACAGAAAAGAAATTGTTAACGACTATTGAGTAGCTTACACATTCATCAGGAGGGTTGGAGAGCTGATCTCAGCTACCCACCACAGGAATAATGTTAAAAGTTTTGTTGGAATTGACCCAGTTAGGATACCAAGTCTGTTACCACCACTAGCATTAAATATTGCAGCTTGCTACCTTATGACCCTGCAATTGCACTACTGGATATGTACCCCAAAGATACAGATGCAGTGAAAGGAGGGGCCATACGTACCCCAATGTTCATAGCAGCAATGGCCACAATCACCACTGTTGAAAAAGCCAAGATGCCCTTCAACAGACAAATAGATAAAGAAGATATGGTTCATATATACAATGGAATGTTATGCCTCCATCAGAAAGGATGAATACCCAACTTTTTCATCAACATGGACAGGTCTAGCGGAGATTATGCTGAGTGAAATAAGTCAAGGAGAGAGAGTCAGTTATCATATGATTTCACTTACTTGAGGATCATATGGAATAACATGGAAGACATTAGGAGAAGGAAAGGAAAAGTGAATTGGGGGAAATCGAGGGGTGGGGACAAACTGTGGACTCTGAGAAATAAGCTGAGGGGTTTTGAAAGGAATGGGTGGGGGGATGGCTGAGCCTGGTGGTGGGTATTAATGAGGGCACATATTGCATGGAGCACTGGGTGTGGTGCATAAACAATGAATCTTGGAATACTGAAAAAATAAAACAAAAATAAATAAATATTGCAGCTTGCACTGCTAATACCATTAGCACTAGCCAATGGAGTCCAACCCTAACATCACTGCTTAATTCCCAGTACTCAGGCCACCTGTGATTATTCCTGCTGCCAGAGAGTCTCTGAGGCAGGTGGGTCTGCTAAAGGAAACTTAGTTCATGTGCTTGTACCTCAGCTGCAAAGGATTCTAGGACAATTAGTATCTGGCATTTTTCAAGATGGGGCATTCTCCAAAAATGAGAAGGGTCTTCAGACATTGGGCGGCCTAAAATCATAACTTTAACTATAATGTCCTCTTTAAACTGACTGGAAATACTATAGCATTGAGTCAATTAATAGACATTTTTCCTTGTATGATACCACATGAAACATAATAGGACTATTTAAGGTATGAATAGCAGAGTCAAAAGATTTACAAGGGTCAGACATATAAATGAAAGAGACTAGGTTAAAAATAAAAATGGAGACTGCTAGTGACAGTGGCAAACAGGAGAGCATAAGATTAATCTAAAGACAGTCAGCTGCAATTACTTTGGACAAGATTAGTATGTAATTTTCTCCAAGTGAACTGACGCTTTGAATCATGGATTGAATTTCAAATGTAAGTCTGTAATACATAATAATTAAGTCACATGACTTGTGATAGCTTAAGTCTTTGAATTTTTGTTAACATGTCTTTACTAGTACACTAATAAGTTGAAAGGTTGTGAATATGGGCCAATGTTATTTATTATGACTATTTGCATTGGTTCATTTATGCACCTAATTTAGGAGGACCTACATCAGCCAGGCCCCTATGGATTCGGATTCCCTCTGGAAGACAAAAATAGAACTAGAATAGTGAACTTCTAAAAGCCTATAAATAAACTATGGGTTTGCTTAATGGTATTCTCTTAGCCATGAAATTAAAGCCAAAATAATGAAAATTAAAAGTTAATATAATGCATATATTTCCATGACCTAAAATCAAATATTCTCAAAAGAGGCTTTTGTAGAATTCCTTGTTTATGAAGCTGATGCCTAAGAAGCTAGTAAGTCCTTTCCATACCCTATGGTTTCTACCTGATAATCATACGCAAGGAATTCAACTATGATCTTGAAAGCTAACTAAAAATAAACTAATTTCTCTATTTCCAAATGTAAAGTGGCTAAGTATTTTGGAAAAAATCACAGCAACCTGAAATCTGATCTGAACAATAAAACTAGAGGTAGAAGAAACATGTAAAAGTAAGCCATAAATGGTAAAATTAGAGCTATCCTACACATCACAGTCACCATGAGTAAAATTAGGTGAACTTGAGAATTTAAAATGTTTCAGAATCCATTTAAAATAAAATGTGGATTTTGGCAAAGTCTAACTCCATAGTTAATTTTTCAAAATAACCCGATCTTTTCCAGATTTGATCATGAAATCCATCTAAATGTATAAAGAGTTTTCTCCACTCTGCAGCAAAATATCAGTTTGAGTTTTGGTCTTTTTTTTTTTTGCAAATAATTGGAAAAGAAAACTTCATGGAAAATATAGAAATAATTATACCATGTAAATTAACTGAGTCTCTCCAATATAAACCTTGGTTGATTAACAGTGAAGTGCATATCATCTGGGTTTATGGTGTTGGACACTAAAATATAAAGTGTATGTTTTCTCAAGTAGCTTCTGGACAGGAGTCATTTTCTTCATTGGGTTTAAAACCAAACAGAAATCTTACGGTGGGACTAGCAAGTAGCCTTGATTATCTGTTATTAGGGAAACTCACCTAATCCACATCTCCCACTGTTACAGTCATTCCCAAATCATGTGGTATTTGAAAGTGCTCAATTAAACTTGAATTAAGACACATATTTAGGAATCCAGAGGGTCAGTGGCATGATGCTACCTTGGTATTAGATATTATTAAACAGATATTACCTCAGTAATGTCACAAAGCATCAATAATACCACATATAGAACACTCTGAAAATGACTCCCCAGAGAAGCAATATGTACTGAGATTGGCAATCTCCAATTGATTGCTAATCAACAGAGATTTCTTTGTTATCCATCTCTTATCTTTTTGTACTCTTCCTATTGGTCCCATGATTCTTGTAATTAATAAATTTTCTTTTAGTTAAGACATTTTGATTCTTATAATTAAGACATTTTAAAAGATTCACAATATATAAAATACTTATTCTAGCTTTATTTGGACTACTATAAAATTAGAAACCACAAAAATGTCCATCAATAGGAGAATGACTGGGTAAGTTAGGGCAACAGGATAGTGATATACTAAATAGTTATCTCAATAAGGTAATCTTAGATGTACAGACTAAAGGCATACATGATATATTGCATTCAAACAAACCTTAGAAGTCAATGTGTGTTATATGCTCTTTTCCCTTTTTAAAAGTTACATATCCATGTGGGTGTGTATACATAAACACAGAGAACAAAATACTAGGATTGAAGAGAACAAAGGGACTTTTATTTCAGAGCCTACATAAATTTTAATAGTTTATGAGTGATTTGTACTCTCTATTTGATGTTTATTTTTCTCTATTTTTCAAGTGAAACATCTACTACTAATTCAGGGAGTATATGCAAATAACTTTGCCAACCACTGTAAAACCAAAAATCTATTGGGGAGTTTAAAATCTCAGTCTTGGGACTCCTTTGACAACCCAAATCAAAAGAAATTTGTGTTTCCTTTTCAGCTTCTAGTTCAATATAGGGGGCTCTGTGATTTTATAAAAGCTACTATAAAAATGGTGAATTACCCTGCCATCCTATATCATTAAATGATGTTTTATTAATTCCTGACTAGATCTCTGATTTTTTAAAAAATTTATTTGAGCAGGGGCGCCTGGGTGGCTCAGTGGGTTAAGCCTCTGCCTTCAGCTCAGGTCATGGTCCCAGGGTCCTGGGATCGAGCCCCACATCGGGCTCTCTGCTCTGCGAAGAGCCTGCTTCCTCCTCTCTCTCTGCCTGCCTCTCTGCCTACTTGTGATCTCTGTCCGTCAAATAAATTTAAAAAAAAATTTATTTGAGCAAATGATCTTTCTCTTCAATTTCTGTGGATTTTTAAAAATTATTTTTAAGGACTTCCTACAGTAAAGCAACAGAGGTAATTTAGGGCATCCTACCTTGATGCTAGAGTACTACTGTGAAAAGGTACAGAAGAATTGACCTCAGATTTCTTTACAATACTAACCTATTAATAATTTTTTTAAAAAAGTGTTCTTTACATTTTACTTTGCTAGCAATGCTGAGAAATGGATGTTGCAATATGTATTGGTTGTGGACTTTTGGAGATAATCATATATACTTTGAAGTACAGCTTGTTCCAGTAAAGAAAATGTTTCAGAAAATTAAACCTTCTTGTATTTATTTTCAAATCTCTATTGAGGACCTCCTGTGTCCTTAGCATCCAAGCTGTATTTTGTAGACTACCTCCTATGCATAGAAGTGGCACCAAAAAAAAAAGTATTCTAACAATAGGGATGAAAAATATGGTAGCTTTAGTTAGTGTCAAAATATCCATATATCAACACCTTGAACTATTATAATCATGTTTTGGAGCTCAGTGTAGGTGTGTGACTATGAAGCAATAATTTTCCATAGGCTGTGTTCAGTGATCTGTAATAGGAATATGATGTGATATTTAATAAACAGATACAACCGATAAGAATGTAATTGTTTTATTAATTGTAATTTAGTTTAGTTTCGAGGATCAAGATCTGGCCACAAGTCACCACTCCTAACATAGTGAGAACAATTTATATTCTGTAAGAGTTATCTGTGCAAGGCAAAATATTCAAGAGCTTCCTCATGCCTACTGAAATAGGTGCTTTGGACCTATTTCAGAGAATTTTATGAAAATATTATTCAGGGCAAGACCAATCTCTTTGAGAATCACTTTCTTCTCTTCAGTTAGAATCAAAATAATTCCTGATGACAAGACTAAATGGAAATGTTATATTCCACAGGGGACTCTCCAATTCAGAACAGTGTTTCTTTTTCCAATAAATAGGCTAGTTGAAGAAACCGAAGTAAGTTGTTAGGAGTAAAACTAATTGTCTAAGATATGATCAATTAGGTCTCCAACAAATCATTCCTTGAATATCATCTATAATGATGTTTGAGTCCTTATGGCTGTTCATCACATATTTCTGGCTCTTCATCACATATTTCTGGCTCTTCTCTTTCAGGGCATGGAGCAAAACTGGGCTTCTCTATCTTCTTTGAAGTTAGTGTTGGCCAAGTAACTTGCTTTGGCCAATGAAATCTAAGTAGACATTTTAAGAGCCAGACTGAGGTTTGCCAACATCCCTTTTTCCACTGCCAAGAGGAGTTATGTCAGGCTGAAGCTTTTGTCATTCTAGGTCCCTGAGTAACCAAAATGAGTAGAACTCTCTTTGGCCCACATTGGGTGGATAATGTGCATGAGAAAGAAAGTTCTGTTGTGCTAAAATTTGGGGGTGGTGTTTTTATTATCAAAATGTAGTCTACTCCATCCTGATACAAATAAAATACCTTCCTTTCAATTCTAACATCCATCCCTCCCTTCTATTTCTAATGTCTTTTCATGAACAACATCTGCCTAGGTTAAGTCCAAGAAGACAGAATCCTTTGTGAATTTGTGAGCTTAAAACATCACTGGGATATAGCCAACTATAATTTTATTTTCTAGGAGAATGAGGATGATAGATTGAAAAACATATTTAAAAATTGTTCACTAGATGACACATTGCACCCTGAAGAAAACAGACACTACATATTTTCATTTATTCTCTCCTAAAATGCAAACACAGTCTTATCATCCCATCTCTTTCAATTTATGTTCACAAATACACACCTGGCAAAATCACAAAATACAGCTTCTATAATTCTTAAAAAATCTACCTCTGGGCAAAATCCATAACAAACCAGAAAGAATAAAATCTAGATTTTCAAAATGCCATTTCTATCTTTAATATTTGCAAAGCAATTACCAACTTCCCTTGGACTTAAGACCATTAGAGTCTAATGTTGAATAACTGCTAAAGTATTTTGCTCAGCTTAGAGAAGGTAACAAAGCATTGAAGGAGAACACCCAGCTCAGCCACAGTCAACTTTGTGTTGATTAATATTTTAGAGACCAAAAAGAAAGTTTACATGGAACCAGAAAAACTCTATGATATCCTGTATCCTTCCGCCACATTTGCCTTTTACCAAATGACTTCCCAACTGCTGTGGAGTGAAATTCAGTTTCAGATCTTTCAGACCCCTTTCTGTGTTTCATGTGAGAAAATGATTATTGTTCACAAGTCAGTTTTTAAAATGTAATTAATTTCAATAAAAATATATACTTTGATCCTAATTACCACATCTTCACCTAATGAGTCACAAAAGCCTCTACAATGCACAGTACATGCTTTTGAAAATAAAAGGAACAATATTTTCTCAAAATAAATTTCCCCCAAATTGTGTTCATGCTTCTTTTGAGTCTTCCCTTCTCTTCCTCAGATGTCATGAGCCCTCATGAATGTTTCAATCTGACAATGAATGTTTGGGAGAAATTTTGGCAGGAATGACAATGTTTTCTTAATTATAATTAAAATTGCTTCTTTACAACATGGACTAACCTACCTTTAATTTGTAACTTTAAATTTGTTAATGTGCAAGTAAGTAAGTAATATGTTCTTTTGCAGGCTGATTTATAAGAACCAAGTAGAAGAATGCAATAGGAAAAATCTAAAACAGATGAATTTATTCATATTATGAATACCAGGCAAAGCTTCTCTCAACTTTTATGCTTAATATAATTCTATGTTGAGAGTAAAAATCAATTAAATTGATCTAGTAAAAAAATGAAGAGAAGAGGCGTAGAAATGTCTTTGAAAACTTGGAAACTCTTAGATTCACATGATATGCTCTTTAGCTACATGAGAAATTAGGATGTAGGAAACTCATTTTAGGAATCTAAGAAGAAATATGGAATTGAAGTGACAAAGTCATTATTAACAGTTAATAGATTTAATTTTTTTTTAAAGATTTTATTTATTTATTTGAGAGAGAGGCAGCGAGAGAGCATGAGCAAGGAGAAGGTCAGAGGGAGAAGCAGACTCCCCGCAGAGCCGGGAGCCCAATGCGGGACTCGATCCCGGGTCTCCCGGATCATGACCCGAGCCGAAGGCAGTCGTCCAACCAACTGAGCCACCCAGGCGTCCCAGTTAATAGATTTAATTACTTAAAAAGTTTATCACAGACATACCCTTCTAACCATGTGATAATAATGTAATTGTGATGACAACTTCAATAATAAGTTCATATTCTAACATAAGTTTTCATTGAAAATGATAATCAAAAGGAAAATGATGAAGGTGATCATCACTTCCCCAATAGTCTCTAGAGAAATAAAGAATAACTTTACAAACAATCTTGCGTCAATTTTAAACACCATCGTGAAAAAAACTAAAACTGGTATATTAAAAACCCTGTAGGATTGGGGTGCCTGGGTGCCTCAGTTGGGTAGGTGCCCACTCTTGGTTTTGGCTCACATCATGATCTCATGGTTGTGAGATCGAGTCCAGCTACACACTCAGCACAGAGACTGTTTCTCTCCCTCTCCTTCTGCCCTCCCCACCCCGCTGCTGGTGAATTCTCTCTGTCTCAAAAAATAAATAAATAAATAAAATCTTTAAAAACCTCACAGGATTGTACTTCTTAGCTTTCAACCTTAGCTTATACACAATCCCAAGGAAACAATACCTAGTTTCCTCCAGTCTGGGGACTGACTCTGTGGCAAAGTCCGTATTTTCCATAGCTTTTGAATACTACTGTTAATTTAAGACACAGCTTTCATATGCAAGCATGACCTAATCTGGACCTTTAGACAGAGACTCTAGAAATGATGATCCCTTACTTTATTTCTCTTAACCCTACAACTTTTATCAGGTTGTATCTCAAAACTGAAACATTTTCACATGGAAACTATGCCTTGTTTTTTGTTTGTTTGGTTGGTTTGGTTTCATTTTGACTGAAATCCATGCTGGCAAGAGCTTTCCTGGTGCTAGTACAATGTTTTTTTGTTTTGTTTTGTTTTGTTTTTTAACTGGTGCAAGATCTACATTAAACACAGAATAACATGTCCTATCTTCTCCCTCTAAACACTTTCTTAAAATCTCTACTAACACAGAGTTGAACTGAATTTAAATGGATCTTGGCTAGTTAAAACCAAATAAAAGATAGTGAAAGCATCATTTGATGATGGGTGTGACAAAGCAATCACCTGATATTTGAAAATAGATATAGTTTGTTTTGCCCCTAACTAAAGCTACATGTCAAGAAATCCATAATGGATATTAAAATAAGTTTCATTCCTTATTGTTGAACATTATCCAAAGTGTTGTCCCCATCTCTCCTCTCCTCACTTCACATCTCTTACTGCTCCTCTATTGTAATGAATCAGAAAGACATAAATCTGAGGAGGAAAAAAAAAATTCTCTCAGTGCCTAAGCATTATTAAGATATTATTTTATTTTATTATTTTATTTCTAAAACAGAGGTTTTTGACCTTTAATCTTTTCTAGTCTTTATTCAAGATGATTTAACAGATGATGTGCAGATAATTTGCACATAACACTTCAATATCATTGACAGAAGCAAGTAGTCCTTGGTACCCAGCAAGAAGGGAAAAAGACTCCTTCGTCTTATTAGTTGCTGGATTTACTGTGTGTATTTACAGAAAAACCAGGTAAGGACAAGGTTCCTTGGACATAGTTTATGTGAAAATAGTCCACTGAGGACATAATCACAACCTTAAACTTTGAAATAATTTTTACAGGCACAAGTAAATCACTCATTCTTTTCTATAAACACTATATTCCTAGTAAGCTATATGTTTGCTTATTCTTAAGAGCATGAAAAAAAAATAGTTATGTTCATGGAGACTTGTCTTTCACATAGATTTAAAAATTTTAATATCTTTATTAAGGTATAATTTGTATAATAACAACATTCACAAATTCTAAGTGTTGGAGATTTTTATTAAATTTATGTAAATGTGCAACCACCACCATAATACAATTATAGAACATTTCCACCATCTGAAAGGGTTCTTTCATGCCCATTTGCTGTCAATCCTACTCCTACGACCAGCACAAGCCAACTGTTGATCTCTTTTTTCTGTGAATTTACCTTTTCTAGAAATTTCATATAAACAAAATATACACTATGTTTTCCTTTGTGTCTGGCTTCCTTCACTTAGCGTAATGTTTTTGAAGCTCATCTGTGTTATTGTGTATAAAGTAGTCCATTCCTCTTCATTAGTAAATAAAATTCCATGGTATGAATATATCACACTTTGTATATTCATTCACTGGTTGATAAGCATCAAGACTGGTTTCAGATTGGGGCTATTAAAAATAATGTTGCTAGGAACATTCACATATATGCCTTTATGTGGTCCTATGTTCTCATTTTTCTCAGGTAGGTGACTAGAACAGGAATCGCTGGGTTATATGGTACGTACATATGTAACTTTTAAAAAACTGCCCAAGTGTTTTCCAAACAGGTTTTATCATTTTGCTTTCCTACCAGAATGGATGTATGAGGTTCCTAGGTTCTGTACATTCTCACTAACTATTGATATTTTCAGTGTTATGGAGTATAGCCTCTCCAGTGAGTATAAAGTGACATCTTACTGTAGTTTTAATTTACATTTCCCTAGTGACCAACGATATTAAGCATTTTCTCAGGTGGTTATTCTTAGTTCTTCTTATATTTTCTTTAGTGAATATCTAGTAACATATTTTGACCATTTTTAAATTATCTTCTTCTTATTGAATTGTAAGAGTTCTGCATTCTGGGTATAAGTCCCTTATCAGATATATGATTTATAAGTATCTTATCCAAGTGTATTTCTTCTCTTTTCATTTTCCTAATTATATCTTTTGAAAAGTGAGATCTTTCATTCAGATGGAAGTTAATTTATCCATTTTTTTCTTTTATGAAATTTGCTTTGGGTGTCATAACTGAAATATCTTTGCCAAATCTAAGGTTATCATATTTTCTCTCTCTCTTTTTTTTAGTTTTATAGTTTTAACTCTTACATTTAGGTTTATGATACATTTGGAATTAATATTTATATATGGTATGAGGTAAAAATTTAAATGAATTTTTTCTTTTCTTTCTTCTTTTTCTTTTTTTCTTTTCTTTTTTTTTTTTTCTTGCCTATGGGTATTCAATTGTCTCAGCACCATTTCTTCAAAAAACAATTCTTTTGCTACTGATTTGTCTCTGAACCCTTGGCAAAAATCAATAATTCTAAAGTCTTTTTTCTGACTTCTTTATTTCCACATTTTTTAAATTAGAATTTTCAAAGTATTTGGAATAGATAGAAGAGACATAGAAACATAGTGAATTGTCCACACGTGCCTACTTACACATAGTTCTTAAATTACCCTTTACTGCTGTTCATACCGATATTTTTTTCTTAGGATGCCATTTTTTTTTCTTTCTTGTCTACATACCTTGCATAATCCCAATTCTCTATCACTGGAAAACATGACCATATGTGAAGAAGTAATGAACTGGAACATCAGTTTTGGAAGAAGGTAAATGTATGAGCCAGAAAAGTCGAGAACCTATAGACCTCAAGAGTCCCAGGTAGTCTGGCATCCTATGCTAGGATGATTGTCTCAGAGCCCTTGTCCATAGTAGCAATTTCTCATTGCATGGATCATTTTCACGTGATCTCTTTGCATATTTTTAAATGACAAATAATGTCAACAAGGAACCTGTGGCTTTTCTCTCAACAGGAATACAAGATTTTTAGTTCTCAGTGCATTGCTTTTATCACCTGTTCTTCATTGTTTTCTTACAGTATTGTTTCAAAGAAGTGCTGTCTTCATGGTGTTTCACCTGGAGTAATCACAAAACATAATCTCTCATAGTATCCCAGGAAGATTTTTTCTTTAAACTGAGCCCTGGAATAAATAGCATTAGTTTTTTCCTTGCTAAAATGTCAATGTTGCCTTTAAAATAAGTCATTTTACTGTTTTAATGTATGCATTAATGTGTTTTATAAATATGCCTTGTTACCTGATTAAAGCAATCCTTATAATTTCTAATTATAAATTAAATTGAAGCAGAGGGATAAATAACGTATTTGAAATGTACTTCCTCTTGTATTAAAAAAAAAAGGTCTTGATTTGGGCTTGGATAATGTTAAAACTTGAGGTAATTTGAGGAAATTTTCTTCCCAAAGTACTGCTCACACTCTCAGGCTCAGTGACTGTTCTCCTCCCCTACCCTCAACACATTCACTCAAAACTGATTTTTTTTTTAACTCATTTTTTTTCCAGAATGGTGTATCAGCAGTCGATCACTTCAGGAAGAAAATCAATGTCTTCATTCTGGGTCTTTTCCTTTCTTCCCAGGCTCCTCACAATGATGGATTGTGATCATAATCAGCTTACAAACTCAGTTTAGTTGGAGTTAATAAATGCTGCTTCCTCTTACACCTATTTTCTTTCTTGTTCACATTTTTATTTATTTATTTATTTCACAGAGATCACAAGTAGGCAGAGAGGGAGGCAGAGAGAGAGAGAGGGGAGGAAGCAGGCTCCCTGCTGAGCAGAGAGCCTGATGTGGGGCTCGATCCCAGAACCCTGGGATCATGACCTGAGCCGAAGGCAGAGGCTTTAACCCACTGAGCCACCCAGGTGACCCTCTTGGTCAAAACAATTTTTTTTTTCCCTAAGGATTTAGTATCTATCAGTCTTTATTACTTAGCCCTTAATTTTAAGATCTAGTTTAAGTTTTTCCTTCTGACGATTTAAAATTCCTTCATAAAAATACTTACTTTAGTCTATCTTGTTATCATTTATATCTTTATATTAACAATGTCATTTTGAAAGGTTTGAAAGTGTGCCTTTGGAACTTACCGACTCCTGCGATTTTGTATTGTTTAGGTAGTCTAAGCTGAACACTGAAACAGCACAGCTTTCACTTCCATTAAGTGGTGTCAGGAAATCGGCAGTGTCTGGTCAAATTGTGCATGCTCATAGTAAAGCAGCAGTTACAGAAAGCACACGAAGGCTGGAGAACACGAATGAACTCAACCAAATCTTGACACTTTTCTAACAGATAAAATGCCCACAGCATTTACAGTGTTTCCAGTTGCAAAAGAGAGAGAGAGAGAGAGAGAGAGAGAGAAGTTAACGAATTCCTGATGGCCTTTTTTTATTTTTAGTCCACAAACCAGATGCAACGATTGAATTGGGGGTCATAAATAATTTTCCAGAGAATGAAGATACATGAAGCTTGATTTCAGGATATTCTGAAGTCAATAGTTCAGAGCCAAATAATAAGCGCAAAGGAGACATTGGCCAGAGCTGGGGTGTCTGCGAAGTTGGCTCTCTGAACCTTTACTTGAAAGCATGCTAAACTGGTCATGCCCTGCCCTTGGTACTGGAGCTACGATGATGCAACTTTTAAACAGCATCTTACAGAGGTCTTATTTTGCCACAATAGCTTCCAGAGCATTCTACCGTACAGCACAAATGTTCCCAGATTCTCTGCTAAGTTTTATTTTCCTCTTCAAAATTTACAACACCAAACAACATCTGGATTATATTTCAGTCTGAGCAATGGGCAGAGGAGAACCCAGAACCAAACTTAGAGTAAGGATAACTGTTTCTGGCTGGCATTGGAGATCAAAGGGGGACTCTGGATTTTAAGTACAACTCTTTAGGGTCCTCTGGAAAAGCAACATGAAGGACATTATCACATTTGTTTTATCCAACACTCTAATTGTGTCTAGCATAGAGCCTGTTCTATAGAAAACATGTAATAAATATTTTTGAATGAAAGAGTGAGCAGACTGACTAGATTCTTTCTCCACTCAAAATAACCTTCCTCATTTTTACAGGAATAAAATGCAGTTTATTGAGTGGATAAAAATGGAAAACTTTGTGATATGTTGGTGATGTGATGAGATGAGGATGGTGGTCCTTCCATTATAAGGCTACTAATATGGGTGGAGGTGTGACTCATGTGACCATTCAAATGATATCTCAGTTTTCAAAATGAACTTAGAATTCCTCAAAAACAATCTTACAGGTAAGATGGATGCCTTTGAGGCAGGGACAAATCCTAAATATAGCTGTTTGGGCATACAGGATAATTGGGTCTCTCCTTCCTATTAAGAGCACAGTCTGGCGGGAAGTTAAGGACTGTCCAGGCAAAAAAAATGTTTTGATACAGATGCAGTCTCACAGACATCCTGAGATTTACCCTAGATAGCTGGGAACCAGACAAAAATTCTCAATTTTCCTATGATTACTGCACTTTTTTCTTTGGCAAATCTTAGAATAATGTCACAATTGAGCAAAAGCAGCCCAGTGAGAATGCTGGTTTATGTTTCCAACACTTCAGTCCTAATACTCACAAAGAACAAAGTCTGTATTCCACAAAGAAAAAGTGACTGTTCTATTAAACTACATTGATATATAATGTAGACTAACGAGAAACAGAAACACTTAACAGGATTTTTATATTCCAAATCTACTTGGGACTGCAGATAATCCTCTTCAAGCTAGCTGTCACATTAGCTTTTTAGACATACATTTTTTATAAGAAAGACCATTAAGAAATAATTGGGATCTTGCCTAGAATCCATGGCTGATAAAACTAGACTTGGACATGATTTCTAGTGATAATGGAAAATATTCAGAAATGCCAAGACTAAAAGGATGACTGCATAATCAATTATTTTATTATCATGTGCAACAGCCCAATAGAAGGAAGTATTAGTAACTATGAACAAAGTTCTGTGTTGGATACCAAACCTTTTCTTTCTAATACATTAGTTCAAGTATTGCTGTAGTTAGAGTAAATCACTATAATAAAATAGAATATAAATTAATATGTGGCATTTTATTTCAACCCTATAGAAACCATGGGGTTTTTTTCATTGCCGAGTTGACTCAGGGTACCGTTTTGATCACTCATGAGTGTGGAGTCTGGAGTACATGAACAACTAAGGGGTCTATGTCACCCATTGGGACTCCAAAGAAAACAACAGATGCAGAATAACTTAAGTACTAAAGCTGTCCTGCCCGTGTAAGTCCCCCATAGTTGATGTGGGCTGATTTAGGGAGCTCGCATAAGATTAAGATATTTAGAAATTAAAAAAGAAATATAGCAGAATATATTACTTGATCAGAGAGTAGATATCAAAGAATAAGAATTAGGCAAGACATCATTGGATGTTACATTCCCTCTAGCCCAAAAGTAGTTACAGGAGAAGGCTTTCTGAGAAAAAAGCTGGCTCAGCTTTGAGGGGATGTGTGATTTTAGCCTGGTCAGGATGGTGGAGTGTCCAGAGAGAATCTATTTATGAAGTTGCCATATACACATGTCTGTCTACATTTTATAAATGCTGCATGAATAATAATCTATTCTAGAAATCTATGTTATTTTTGAAATGACCTCAGAGGCAAGTGAAATAGTAAGTGGCATCATAAAAGGAAAGGAAAAAACTTATTTTATTTTTATTTTGGAGAAAAAAATTTAAAAGCATGCTGTATGTAATACAACCAGTTGACTAAATTATCTCTGACCTCTGAAGTCACTACAACTTTTGTACAAAATTTTCAGTAGTAGATTGAAAGATCATTCTAAAAGTAGACACATGTAGGGTAAATGTAACATAAATAATATCTAAAAGCCGATATTCCATCCATCTTCTCAGAATGATATCCTTAGGAATGGCTATGTGGAATGAGTATTTAAAGTTATTTTGGGAAAAAAAAGGCTAGGAAGGTTATTTCACTTATGGACATATTTTCATATATATTTTAAGCTTTTCTGCCACTAATTTGTTTAAACAGTTAATGACCTTATAGTGCTGTTTAAAGAAACATTAATCAAAATCATTTGTACTTTTGCTATACAATGAAATTCATGCAACACCGTGAGTTTTATGTTTGGTCTCAGCTTGCAAAAAGTTTATAATTAAATTTTTTTAAAAGATTTTATTTATTCACTTGACAGACAGAGATCACAAGTAGGCAGAGAGGCAGGCAGAGAGAGGAAGGAAAGCAGGCTCCCTGCTGAGCAGAAAGCCCAATGTGGGGCTCGATCCCAGGACCCTAGGATCATGACCCGAGCTGAAGGCAGCAGCTCAACCCACTGAGCCACCCAGGTGCCCCTTATAATTAAATTTTATATATAGTTGCAATCATTTTCTTAACATAATTTTTTCTATTAGTGGAAAGAAGGCAAAATTAATTAGACTTTGTTTTTATACATATTAGACCTTATTATAGCTCTAAGTTTACTATAAACTGCTTATCTTCAAGTAATTTTTTGAATAACAAGGTGTGTATATCAATAAATATATGTGTGCTCTATCAGGCTATGTAAGTGAAGCGAAAGTTATTCACTGACCTATCAGTGGATACGTACTGAATTTATTTCTTCAGGCAGTGGTGATATAAATGTTAAGCTCTCTTTTTTGACCCATTTATCAAGTTACTTGTCTAAGTTATGGGACAATTTGAGACCACACAACAGAAAGTAGGAATCATAAGGTCAATGAGTGATCAAACTTTGAACTAGAATCTGTTATTGACTGATCTCAACAAACCAGTGGAATGGGGCTCTGTGAGTGTTTGACGACAAGAAGGAGAGTATCTGTATTTTGTGCTAGAGAAAGCAGGCTTTGGATACTTCATTTTCTCCAAATAAGACAAAAATGGCCTGGATAACATAGTTTCATAGACTATGTTCTTACAAAAAGGTCTCATAGACAAAGTTCTTATAAAATGTCTCAACCTGGATTTTGAAGAACTAGAAAAGTTTTGACATTTTTTTTCTTTTTAAGTTACAGAACAGTTGAAATTTGGTACTTCCAAGTCCTTAAGAATCACATCAAAGAAGATTTGTGGGTAAAATCACTCAGTAGGTCATCTTATCCTTTGATGATTTGTATTTATTTTAGACCTGAAAACACGATTGTCTATTAAATACATTATGGAGACTGCCATTGTCCTCCAAGCAAAACTGCAGCACGAATTATTCCACTTATTCTTGATGCCCAGAGATCTATTACTCAGAACATGTTCCAAAAAGAGAAAAGTAGAAGAGTTGAATATCTTTGTGAGAAAAACACAAAAAATAAAAAATAAAATGACAGCAACAACAACAACAAAAAACTAAGAGGCATAGTTATCCACACAATAAAATTAGGAGAAATTGCTATCAAGAACTCCGGATGAGGGTATGTTTCTATTAAAAGAACAACACCTGCACATCTGAAGCCAGGTTTCATTAACAGCTGGCAAGAGCTAACTTTATGTAGACATTGACATAAGAGAAACCCCCGTCCAAGAGCTCATCTCCACTCCGATATTGAGAGGTAAGATCAAACGAGCCAACTGCTGAATGTGCTGTCTCCACAGGAATCAAGCTTACCTCATGCAAGCTTACTTGTCAAAAAATGAAAAACTCACCAAGTTATGTCATTAGGGATTTAATTTACACTCTACAACATTCACCACCACAGCTCTTTTTCTAGTTTCATTTAAGTTTTTCCACTCTGCAAAACCCAAGCCAGATACCTTGCACACACCATGTTTTCAAAGAAAAACAAATAGTGTAAGTAAAATGGACAGACATTTCTGCCACTAACTGTTAAGATTTATAGTATTTGTAGACAGATTACAAATTGAAATTTTTCGATGTTACCGCTCTTTGTATTCTAGAGGATGTTTTTTAGCACGCGTTACGATAATGGGAAACTACACATAGATTTCGATTTGTACTCGTAGTCCACACGTCTTTTTCTTTGTAACGTTTCACACACTTTCAGAAAGAAAGGCAAACCATTCAATATTGCCAAATCTACTCTAATGCTCAAAATCGTATTGCAGGACAGTCTAGTCTAGTCTAGTGACTAAAACAGAGGGGTTATGTGAGATGCTGCTCTGAAATCCTCCAGAACGAGCCACAGCAAATGGCTCTGAAACTGCAGCAGAGAAAGCAACGAAGACATTTCTGCGTTGTGTAGAGGTCGCATTGCTCTCTAACTGGGAGGCTTTCTAATGGAAACACATTAACCTTAGTGACAGTTAATTACTAAAGTAAGCAGTTTGATTTTCTAAATTGTGAATTCCCACCAGGCTAGCAAGCCTACATGATGCTTTCCTTCACTGAGGATATTATGAAAGCGTAGAGTTCTTATTAATTTATCACAGAGGATATTATTAAAGCATAAAATTCTTATAAAATTACAAAACTGTTACTTTGAGAAAAAATGATAACTTGCCCTACATTTACAGATTAAATGTTTTTTTTACTATTGTCGGT
Source organism: Mellivora capensis (assembly GCA_004024625.1). Classification (NCBI taxonomy): domain Eukaryota; kingdom Metazoa; phylum Chordata; class Mammalia; order Carnivora; family Mustelidae; genus Mellivora; species Mellivora capensis. The sequence continues at coordinate 60,171 of PISX010007380.1, forward strand.
TTTTTTTTACTATTGTTGAACCTGTCATTTTACTGATGACTAATATAGAACAAGTTTTATAAACAAAATATTACTCTGATGCTTTCTTTTTCTTGATAAGGTTTATGCTAGAAGTAAAGTGTCTCTGTCTTGATTTGTAAAGGAAATAGGTAAGAGAAATGGCTGTAATTCTGGGTATTTTTCTATTAGAGTTGTAAAAAAAAGTTCTTTAATAAGTGAATAGATACAAGAATGAAACCATAAGAAACAGACAACTCTCTTTTTTTGACTGATCGATTTTTAATTTTTTAAAAATTTTTGACAGAATGCAAGTATTTTATGGGAAGGAGTTTGGATTTGAAGTCTGGGGAATGGTCTTTAGTATCTTGTTACCAAAAGGGAAGTGGTTGTTGATAAGTCATCTCATTTTATTCCCATTAAAGCAGTATCTTTAATGTAGAAATGAAATGTGTTTACATTCCCTGTCTTTGTGGCACTTACAAATGATGGCAGCATTACACAGGTGTCTCCTTTCAGAAGATAAAATATCAGAAGCAATTTTATGTAGCAGAACATTTTGGATTCAAGCAACTGTAAGTCACCTTCAGATTTCAATGGAAATAAATATCTGACTTTGAATTTTTTTTTTCCTCGAGATAGAAGTAAATATAAAAGTACTTTACCTGTTGCCAATCAGCTGGAAGTTTCTTACCATGGGTTTACTTCAAAAATCTTTTCATGAGCTAAAAGATTAGCTAAAAGGTTCTCTGGATATTCTCCAGTTATTTGAAATATCATAACCAGTTTTTAACACAACTTTGAAAGAGTCCTTTTATGACAAGTTCTAAACGCAAGCACCTACTTTTCCAGCTTGTTTTTTTGGGGTATTGAAAATATAACTGTCATTAGATATGTTTAAAAATTCCTGTGATTATAACGGTAGGGCACTTTGTAGTCTAGCGGACATTTACACTGCTTTCTACTCTTCTTCCTTTCAAGCTCTTTCAAGCTTCTTTTCAAGCCTGGAGGGAATCAGAAGAAGTCAGATTTTATTTTCTCATAAGGCTATTTGTTCACTATTTTTCTTCTTCATTTCCCTTTTTAAGAAGTTTCATTATTAGATTTCTGACCTTTAATAAATATCTGTTGAGCTGTAATTAAGCTCCAAGTTGTGTGGTCATCGTCCCAAACACAGAATATATTAGTTCAAATGAATATTTTCTGAGCATAACCTATATCTGGGCTACTAACATTATTAAGACTTCCAGTTCTGTCTTCTGAATTCCTTATAGAACATGTCAGCAGCAAGTATCCCCTTTCACCATTCACTTACCATATGTTTTCTTTGGGGGTGGGGGAGAAACATTGATTAAGTCTCAACATTGATCCATTGGACACAGCCACCCTGTGACTCTTAGTTGGCTGAGTTTGCAGACCTTTCTTAATTTCTACACTTTAATCATTTTGATATGATACCGATCTAGAGGGTCAAACTTAACCCTAGTTACTGTAATGGCCCTTAACCTGGGTCCTTGGCATTTATAGCTGGGAGCAGAGGGCGGGGTTGGGGGTACAGAGACTGGAAGTCCATGGAGAAGATTAGGAGGTTTCATGAACTTGAATGTAGGCAACAAACCATCTGAACATTAGCAATGGTTTGTTGTTGTTGCTGCTGTTATTATTTTTATCATTGCCATTGTTGTTATTAATATAATGTAACAGATCTTTTGAAATACTTGGGAATTATTTGACCTCACACGACCTCTTGTGATTTAATATGTTAATAAAAAGCCCATAGATTACCAAATCTCAAAGGTGCTTGGTAATGTTTTAATAATTGCATTTCAATGTAACTAGTTTCATTTTGTAGTCCTAGGTATTTTATTTTGGGAATTTAGCAACTTATTCTGAGAAAACACTTGTAGTTTACACCACCCAGCCAAAGAGGTCCACAGCATAAAAGTGTAAAGCCACCTCAGTTAGAGGGTCATTTAACAGAAAAATATGGGAGTTTGATTCCTAAGGACTTCTCATTGCTGTTAAGAAGAATAGAGTCAACAAATATATATCGGGGTCCTACCAACCAGACATTTCCTTCATGCACAGCACACTGAAATCGCAAAGTTATACTCACAACAATCCAACCTTAAACTAAACAGGAGTGACCAAAAGCCTGAAGACCAAAGAAATTAGAAGATTTTATCTGTAGGGGTACATTCGAAGACCCCTAGTGGATATCCAAAACAGGCATTACTAAACCCTATCTATATATACTATGTTTTTTTTCTATACATACATACCTATGATCAAATTTAACTTATACATAAAGCATGGAAAGAGAGTAACAACAGTACAATGATAACAAAAATAGAATAATTATGAAAATATACTGTAATAAAAGTTATACGAATGTGGTCTCTCTCTTTCAAAATATCTTATTGTACTCTACTTCCCTTTCCTGTGATGATGTGAGATGATGAAATGCCTGCCCGATGGCATGAAGTGAAGAGAATGACATAGGCATTGAGACCTGGTGTGAGGCTACTACTGACCGACAAAGTGTCAGAAAGAGACTCATCTCCTTCCAGACAGTGGTTGACTCCAGGTAACTGAAACCACAGTTAAGGGGGACTATTGTGTCAAAAAAGTTGGCTGAAATGATGGACAATGGGTTCTTTCCTGAAGAAAGAAAGAAGTGAAGAAGTGAGAAGGCTAAAGGATTTGGAAGAAAGGAGGACTTTTTAGCTGAAGATATAAATATCCTCATAGAAAATTAGTCACAAGACAGGTAAACAAAAGAGATCTACATAAGGTTTTGCTGTGAAGCAGTTATATGCTGAGGTGTGACTGGGAATGTTTGGCAAACGTGGTAAAGTGAAGGGACAAACACTGAGTGTCTGGGGTGGGTCATTTGTGTGGAGGCTGAGTCACATAGGGTGACCAAAGTGTGTGGAGACAAGGACTTGGGCAAATACCCTCAGACAGGGGAAACAGGGAGAGGGAGTAGAGTCCAATGGCATGGGCTTCAAAAGGATGGCTTTTAAAAGACGATAGGGTATAAAAATTATATTTCCAAGGAAATATTCTGAGATGAAATTTCGCTGGACTTAGGGAAGGTTCAAAGAGGCAGGAGAAGCACGGTGGGTGCTTTTTAAAGGCCTTGGAAAGGCCAGTTGAGGGGATCATTTCTTTAATAAGAAAGGCCACCTGGGCTCAGGAAAGGAGAAAAAGAGAAAAACAGTACGAGCTCCACCTCCCAGAGATGCCTCACATAAGAGGCTATAAGTGATAACTAGAGTTCCTGAAGAAAAAACACTTCTCACATTTTCAAAATCTGGATTTTTTTCTGAGCTATCATAAGGAATAACATAGTGGAAGGAAGATTGAAGAGAATATCAACATAAAAATCCTGAAACTTTCAAATGTCATGTGTGTCAGGAGTCAAAATTATTTATAAATGTCATGAACACTTCTGACAAATCCACCTACTAGCCATTAAGTATTTTCTTCCATTCTACATTTTACTCTCTTTAGCTGGAGGAACGATCAGTTTTGACAGCACTTTTTTTTTTCACTTTTTCTGGCTCTCTTTATTATTTATTTTCTCACCATAGCACATACACTCCCCAATGTCCATCACCCGACCCCTCCATCCCTTCCACTCCCCTTGACAGCACGTTTTATAACTAACTGGGGAACACTTGGGACTTGGAGGTAAATACGTTATATAGGTCAGGGGAGGCCTGTTTTGTCTAAAGGAAAGAGGGTGAAAAGAATACCTCTTAGTGGCCCCCAAACCTCTAGTAGTGTTTGATCATTGTATTCCTAGCCTAGGAAGAAGAGCTAAATGATCTCAACTTTCAGCTCTCAGAACACTAACAGGCTTAACACTCACTGGGCAACTAAGAAGACACTTTTATGTATGTTTATGGTTTAAAATGCTTATATTTCCTGTACACTATTACAATCACATAAGACCATTACTAGCAAGAACCATATCTTATAATTCTTTTGTCACCTGTATCAGCATTTCAGTGCAAAAAATATACCCAGAACTCGTTAAACCACTGACCGATTAAAACTTACAAAGTTCCAGGTTAGAAAAGCATTGATCATGCTTGCTTTGTATGGCTACGACTCTCAGCACCTCTTGGCTTACATTGGATCTCCTGTTCTCTAGTAAGGACTGCCTATCAAAGCTATCCAAATGCACATAGGAACCCCATTATTCCCAGCAAGGCTTTCCATTGCCTAATTAATTCAACCCTACTCTTTCAAGATTGCCCTGAGTAGCACTATTGAATCCCAGTGACTTAAGAAGCTGGCTCTCTCAGCAAGTAGTTTCATGAACTGAGTGTGAACTAGAAGCAGTGATAAAATATTACCTGTCCCTTGCTCTGTTTGTACAAAAGCTGTTATTTTGAAATGGACTATTCCTGTCTAAATATCATTCACATCGAACCAGGTTTTAAATCGGGTAGATTTTCCAAGAAGCCAGACATGTTAGATGGAAGAAGGGCAGTGAAATGATGAAACAGAAACTGGTACTAAAATATGCACAAGGCTCTTTCCCCCTCCCCCAAACAAGGTTTAAGGGTTGATTCTGTTCAAAATATTCAGTTGTTGTGGTTCAGATGAATTGAATTCTTGAAAGGCAAACTGATGTTTCCTCACGTAATAAAGATGCAAACAAGACTTCTGTTAGCTCATGATCTCTGTCAGGATCATCTCCAGATTCAGAACCCAACACTCTGCCTGGCCAATGGTGAGTGTTGAACACTTACTACTTACTGATCCAATCCTCTAGATAGTTTCAAAAGACTTCTCTGAGATGATATTAATTTCTTGTTTCTCTTACTTTCCCCTTAATGATAGGTTGGTTATTTGTCTTCCTGTCTCAGACATAAAGATTGTAAGTACTTGGAAAACTACCCCTCTTTCCTGATGGTTTTATTATGTCTCCCACTGTTAATGTGGGAAAGAGTAAACCCAAAACCATAGCCATTTACAGATCTGGAACAGTCTGGAGCCCCTCATGTGTAGGCTTTTATGTAGAAAGTTTCTCAGTAAAAAAGTAGTAGAATAACCCAGACCTGTGGAATATAATGACACATAAAGACATTTGAGAGGTAAAGAGAAACCTCTGTCTTAAATCTGGAAGCTGAGTAGCATTTTCCAAAGCTCAAAACCAAATCCATTTCAATCTTACTGCCTGTTGAATGAGGACTTTCATTCGAAATCCCACTCAGTCACTGACCTTTCACCTTATGATTGTTCTCTCCTCTTGTCCTACCTCTAGGCCATTTTTTTAAAAAACTTCATTGAAGTATAATTTACATCCAATAAATGACATCCATTTAAAATGTATAATTCAAAGAGCTTTGACAGATACATATACCACAATCAAAATACAAAATCCCTGTATCCATTACCCAAAAAGTTTTCTCATGTTCCTTTGCCATCCATCCTTTTCATGCCCTTGCACCTGGGCATTTTTTTTTTGCCACTTTAGCCTGCATTTTCAGTATTTTATATTAATGGAACTATACAATATGTACATTTTTGTTTCTTTTTTTTTTTTAAGATTTTATTTATTTATTTGACAGACAGATCACAAGTAGACGGAGAGGCAGGCAGAGAGAGAGAGGGGGGAAGCAGGCTCCCTGCCGAGCAGAGAGCCGGTGCAGGGCTAGATCCCAGGACCCTGAGATCATGACCTGAGCCGAAGGCAGAGGCCTTAAACTACTGAGCCACCCAGGCACCCCTACATTTTTGTTTCTGACTTCTTTCAATTTAAAAATTTTTAGATTCACCTAATTTTGTGTTTGTCCATACTTTGCTATTTTTTTTTTTTTTTATGACTGGGTAGTATTGTATCCTGTGGATATACTACTTTTGTTCATCCATTCACTTGTAGATGATCACTTTTGAGTTATGTCTAGCTTTTGACTATTCAAAACAAAGGTTTGTGTAAATATATTTTTATTTTTATTGATTAACTGCCTAAAAGTGAAATTGCATTTTTATATTTCTTGGTTAACTACCCGAAAGTGAGATTGCTGGTTCATGGGGTAAATATATGTTTTCTTTTTTGAAAATCTGCAAAAGATTACCAAAGTTCCCATATAATGTTATATTCCCACTATCAACGTGTGAGTTTCATCTGCTTCAAATCCTAATCATCACTTGGTGATGATTCTTAATCTTTTTAATTTAATTTAATTTTACTATTTTTTAAAATAGTTATTTATTTACTTTAGAGAAGGAGAGAGAGCACAGCAGGGGGTAGGGGGAGGAGGGAAAAAGGGAATCTTGAGTAGCCTCCATGCCTAGCAGAGAGCCTGCGGCCAGGCTTGATCTCACGACCCTGAGATCATGACCTGAGCTGAAACCAAGAGCTAGACGCTTAACCAACTGAGCCACCCAAGCCCCCTGTAGTCTTTTTAATTTTAGACATTCTAATAAGTGTGAAATGACATTTCATGTGGATATCATATGTATTTCCCCAATGACGACACTTGTTAAACATCTTTTCATGTGCTTATGTGGCATTAATATATCTTCTTTTGAGAAGTGTTCAAATCTTTTACCAATCTTTTTATTGGGTTATTAGTCTCCTAACGACTGAGTTGTAAGAATTCTTTCTATACACTGATGATCAGTCCTTTATCAGAAATATATATTGTGAATATTATCTCCCTCGCATTCTGTACCTTTCTTTTTTTCTTATGAGTAGTATCTTTCAAAGACCAAGCAATTTTTTAATTTTAATAGTATAATTTATCAATTTTATGTATGTTTTATGATTCAAGCTTCTTAAGTACTCCTTCTCAAGCATGCACGCTGTGTAGGCATTTTTGGCTTTAAGAACACAAGGATTTTCTCCTGTGTGTAATTTTTTCCAGGTCTTGTTAGAACTAACTTCCTCTTTAGAATGACTTGGTTTTGGTAATCTAATATCTCATTTATCCAATTTATGGATTTTTATATTTTTATTCAGTTATTCCAAGGAAGAGTCAAAATTCCCAAGGGTAATAAAAGATCCATAGGGAAATACTGTACAGAAAATTAGGTCTTTGGTATAAATTTAATTTAATTTTCTCTTTCTTTCTTTCTTTCTTTCTTTCTTTCTTTCTTTCTTTCTTTCTTTCTTTTGGGGAGGGTGGGGCAGTGACTCTAGAAGCAGTCAAGATTTGTCCATAGAATTTAAACCTAGAAGGGGCCTTAGAGATATTCTAGTCCAGTTGCTCCCTTTTGTAACATAAGAGAACTGAAGCTTTTAAAAGATAAGTAATTTTTCCATTAACACATGGTTAGTTCTTTGTTCTCTCTATACATTTTATCTTCCTTCTCTGAGGCATAATCTGAACTCTCACATGGAATTCTAAAGTAACAGTCTTATTCCCACTACTATTAATAAAATCACTAAGAATCTGCCATAGTTTAAATTCCAATTTCAAATATATCTCAGGAAATCTATCTGAAATTCCCTAATTTGAACGAAGAATTTGGCTGTCTATCCCCCAGGTAGTTTCTTTCTAAATGACGGGATGTCAGAAAAACTCTGCTTATCAGAATGTTCTCTGTGCACCCACTGGATTAGTTATTTATTGTTATATGACAAATTACTCTGAAACTTAGCAGCAACATGTATTTATTATCTCACAACTTGTTAGGTCAAAAATCCAGGCATAGCTTAGCTAAGTCCTCTACTTTAGGGTTCCTCAAAAAGCCATAGTCAAGGCCTTGGACAGATCTGTATTTGATCTCAAGGCTTGATGGGGAAGGGATCAGCTTCCAAGTTCACTCATGAGGTATTGGTTGGATTCAGTTCTATGTCAGATGTTGAACTGAGGGTTTCAGTTCTTCACTGACTATTGGCCAGAGGAAGCCCTCTATTCCTTGGCAAGTGGTCCTTTCCATCAGGACAAGCACCTAAGCCGAGCCAGAGAGAGAAAAGCCACTGTCATTTATAAGCTAACTCAGTAGGTCCAATCCACACTCAAGGAGAGATCACACTGGTGAGAATACCAGAGACAGGGATTATTGGGAACTATTTTAGAAAGCTGCCTATTAAAACCCATATATAACAATATTTCCCACATCAGAGATTCATTTTCTTAAGTCTTAACTTAAAGAAATTGGCACTTCAAAATTGGCACTATCCAAAATGATCCAACTGTGGGAGTGATAACATCTTACTTGGTTCTTATGACAGATCCTTTATATGGATTTGTTATATAATTAGTAAACTGGGAAAGTAGATCCTGGTACATGGGACAACATGGATCTTGGATTATCAAGAAGGGAGTAAAAAGTCCCAACTAAGTCCCAATTTCTGACCAGTGGAAAAATTCAAAGAGCCAAGGAGCCTCATGGACTAAAGAAAAGAGAAGGGCAAAATGGGTTGTGATGGGAGAGCCATTATCTGGGACCCCTTGTCTAGACACAGATTCAGCCTCCAGAAATATTCCTTCACTTGAAACAAAAAAACAAATGCACTGAATTTGTGCCATTAAGTTCAGTCTGTAGAATGATCACATCACTGACAAGTTGGCATGTGCTATGTATCAGTGGCTCTACCTATCTTCAAAGTTTCCACTCAGGTGGGATTTTTTAACCAGGGTATATTTTAGTCTATGCAGTCCCTCTGATGAGGAAAAAAAAATAATGATACAACCCCATTGGGAAAAAGATGTCTCTGGTCATGGCTGGGAGAGCAGAGGGCACATGCTGAGAAGAAACAGGCACCCTTTTCTTTGATAGATGTAGTCCTCTTTGCCAGTATAGGGCACAGGGTGCAGACAGGAGAGGATGGACTACACTTTCAGAAAGACTTGTCTCCTCAACCAGGAATCTTTGCTCAGTGCATAGACTCTACCACCAGCTTCAGCAGCCTGAATTTCTGATAAGAGGAAATCCAGCATTTTCCTTTTCCTTTGCAGTTAAAAGTTGAATTTGGGATTTAGAAGACCTGTGTTTGGTTTCAGTTTTGTTACATACTTCTACGGTAACCTAAGACACTCATCTCCTGAAGTTTCAGTTTCCTATCTTTAGATGAGAGTCAACATGACATAGGAGAGTCAGCATGACATAATCGTTGTGGTAATTAGGCGAAACTGTATTTGGACATTTTGTAAGCTCCGAGTCTTATGTGGCCGAGTCATTTGGATCATCTTTTGGATAAGCCAGTGGGATCTGGGTCTGGTGCCATGTTTTCCCTATGCACTCCAAAAGAGTTGGAGAGGCTAAAGTCCAGTTGGCCCGCAGACTAAAACTGTGGGCTAGGAGGTCTTCAAACCTGTGTGTGTCTGCCATTCGTGGCCACAGCCTACACAGATGCTCATTATCATAAACTTACTGGCAGGCATAAGTGTCCCAGGGCTCACAAGAAGGCCCATTTCTGCCATGTTTCAGAAAAGCTCACATTTTTGAAAAAGAACTAACAGAAACAAAAGGATTGCAAATGTAAGTTATAGCATTTTAAAAAAATCACAGATATTTGATCTCTGTGTAAGCATCTACAAATCCTGAAAAACAGGAACTACGAAAGTAAAATTGCTTATCTGAATTACTCAAGCACCCCCCCTTTTCTACCCCAGAGCAGAGGGGTTGTAAGAGTATTAAATGACAGGACTCCTTCTGGGATCAGTTTTCTCACACAAATAAGTCCACACCCTCAGTTATCTTGGTTATTTCCTTTTAAATCCCTCCCCCCAGTCTTATCAATATCTTCAAGGTCGAAAAAAAGTGGGTGGAGAGGCAAGTTATTGTACTAATGGCAACGACATGAAAAGGAAACCAGACAGAAAGAAAGATTGCAAAGGAAAAATTTAGTTTAGATAAAAGATTAGATTAAATACTTAAGTATTGACAAATTTAGCCTTGTCTCTGAACCTTAAGAAATCTGTGTGCTGGATCTTAGTGGGAGAGGGAGGACAACACAAGGATGGCATGTTTTGCAGAGCAAGAAGGTCTGCCATGAAGAGGCAGCTGAGGTGGGACAGCCTTTGGCCTGTCCTCCCCAGTTCCCACAGGCCCAGAGTTGGACCAAGCAGGGAACCTTCCGAGAGTTTCTGTAAATTAGCCAGCCAGTCGCTGGGGACGCCGATCTCCCTTCCTATCCCAAAAAAGATGTGAGAAAATCCATTTCAACCTACTGCAACACCAACAAGATTAGTATTAAAAAAAGAAGAAAAAAATCTGAGGGAGCATAAAACAAAAAGCCCATAAAAGCTTGTCACACGGACTTTATCTTGGAAAACTTGAATGAAGTAGAGACTCAGTTTAGGGGAAAGATATTTCGGCCCTGTCCCAGAGCATGTCTGGGTCATTTTTTTCTACTATTAAGGCTCCTCAGACCCCAGAAACACTGACTTAAGAAAAGGTGGATTCCATGGAAATGGCTTTCAGATGTGAATTCTTATTACAGTTAGTATTTATAATTCATATATTGTTGAATTCTCAGAATACATCTCTGGATTCCCAAGCTTGAGAATAAACAACTAGTTATGCCTCATGTTGAATTTCAGCACAAATATCTATTGGATCTATGACATTTTTTAAGTTATTTAAATATTCTGAGCCTAGTGGGATTAATACAGGAACTGGCATTTGATAGGTGCTAAATAAATTTTTCCATTTTGCTAAGTGCATTTTTACTATTCACAAATGACTTCATATTCTATCTTGCACTATAATCTAGGCAAGAACATTGGCTGTTTCAGTTTATATTTATTCTTTTGTTGCTTTCTTTTAAATGTTCTTCCCACTTTTTGTTTTGTGATTAAAAATAAGATTTCTGGCGCACCTGGGTGGTTCAGTTGGTTAAGCAACTCCCTTTGGCTCAGGTCATGATCCTGGAGTCCTGGGATCGAATCCCACATGGGGGGGGCGTCCCTGCTCTGCGGGGAGTCTGCTTCTCCCTCTAACCTCTCCCCACTCATGCTCTTTCTCTCTCATTCTCTCTCTCTCTTTTGCAATTAAATAAATAAAATCTTTAAAAAAAATGAAAATCAGATTTCAGGAAAACATACTCACATTTCTGTTTTAAGGAAGACTAAGTGTTAGCACTTCCAGATCTTGAAAGATCTTTTATCTCAGTGATTGATTTCTAGATACTGTGGAAGATAGACATCATCTATGTGGCACCCCTTCCAAACACACAAAAATGTTGGATAAAATAGAATAAGAAAATAATTTTCAATATATAAGGTCAAAAGAAGGAAAGAAAAATCTCTTTATGACAAAAATGAAGAGTTACTGCAAACCAAAGGCTATAGCCACAGAAGGAGTGGACCCGGATAAAAACCTTTGAGGAGGAGGGTTTTAGGACCTAACCTAGAACAGGAGAGTAGGTCTCTACTGTAAGAAAAGGGATAGGATAGATCACAGGGTGCCCTGAGGAAAATTGGCAGCTTAAGGAATGTACCTTCCATGAAACTGGGACTAGAAAATTCTGCCTACTGCCTAAGGAATTTGATATTTTTAGGAACTGCTTAAAGGTACAGAGGGAAATTAAAGAAATTAGACAGTAACATATGCAAGAGTAAAGTGTGGATTTATACTATGCTATGGGCTTAGGAGACTAAAATGAGCCAAATAACATAGTACCTGGTTTGGTCTTAGGACCCAGGAAGAATGCAGAAAGTATGTAGGAACACTTTAGCGACTTGGTACATGTCAGTCCCACAATAAATTAACTACACCAAAGATAAGTTCACGTTAAAAAAAATAATTAAAAAAAAAGTTATTAAGGGTGCGTGGGTGACTCAGCGGGTGGAGCACCTGACTCTTGACCTCAGGGTCATGAGTTCAAGCTCTGTCTTGGGCATGGAGCCTACTTAAAAAAGAAAAAAAAATTATTAGCGACAGAAGGAATTGTCCCATCATCAGGAAGAGACAACATATGCAACAAACAAGAAAATGTGAATCCCAAAGTTGGGAAAAATAATGGAACTGGTATATTATAGCTGTTAAAAAAAAAAAAAAGACTTTTGACAAAGTATCAGCCCATTAAGGATTTTAAACATGAGAGACAAAGGACTACTATCCAGAGTGTATGTGAGCATGGGCATGTGAGATTCTGACAGTCTAGAGCTGTATTGGAAGAAGATACATTGCATGGGCCGTAGTTGGAATTTTGTCTCCTCCCACCCACCAGTCTTAGAATAGGGAATCCTGCCCGGAAGTCTCCATAAAAGTGGGGCCTCAAAAGATTTCCTTAGTTTTAATTCAGGAACAGAAAAAATCATACACCAGCCTAAGACAGCAGCAAAGAAATCTTGCCATCCATCCAACTGAGACCGTGAGCGAGGAAGGAAAAAGACACCAGCATGAAATTGAATCAGAGCCAGTTCCATGTGTAATACAGCAGTTTAAATGCAGTCAGCCTTTATGGTGCTAGAACCTTAAGACCAAACATGAACATAAAATCTGAGACAAGTGAAACACAAAGGCACTTGTGGAATCCAAAGAAACACTGCCTCTGAGAATATAGTCAGAGGTGAACAAAGCAACACCGACAAAAGATTAGCTCACATGGATGGAACTAGAGGGTATCATGCTTAGTGAAATAAGTCAATCGGAGAAAGACAACTATCATATGATCTCCCTGATATGAGGAAGTGGAGATGCAACATGGGAGGTGGGAGGGTAGGAAAAGAAGAAAAGAAACAAGATGGGATCAGGAGGAAGACAAACCATGAGTGACTCTTAATCTCACAAAACAAACTGAAGGTTGCTGGGGGGAGGGGGGAGGGAGAGGAGGGTGGGGTAATGGACATTGGGGAGGGTATGTGCTATGGTTAGTGCTGTGAAGTGTGTAAAACTGGCAATTCAGACATGTACCCCTGGGGATAAAAATACATTATATGTTTATAAAAAATTTAAAAAAAAAGATTAGCTCACAACTTAGATTCACAACCACACAAGAAAACATGAAGTCAAATCCACATATGCAACAAAGGAAAATTAGTGCCCCGAGAAATGGCCAATCTGATTTAGTCCATAAATATCTTAGAAATTCTAACGACCAAAGAAAGGGGAAGCCATAACAATTACTCTTGTGTGTTCTCAAATACTTGCAGGTAGGGATGGGCTACAGATCATTAGACTTAATGAGATTTTAAAGGAAACCACTGAAAGGATGGAAGTAGAAACTTATGGGGTGAGGTAAGTAATAAAGAAAACCAGATAACCAGATTAACCTAATAGAGAAAAGGAAAACAGGGTAAAAAAAATAAAAAGCAGCAGCAGCAAAGGAAAAGTGTGCAAAAATGTGCATGCAAACAAACAAAACTTGTAGAAGTGCAAATATATCAGTAATCATATTTTCTTAAAACTGTAAGATACCCCATTTGATATATTTTTGAAATTTATTTAACCAGTCTTACACTCATGAACTTTTTGAATGTTTTTAAACACACATAATATCCTTGTGTATGTATATGTGTATGTGTGTATAAATATACATAAATATACAATATATAAATATATAACTATATATAATTTCAGACATTTTCTGCTAAACCTATAGGATAAATTCATAGATGGGGAATTGTATTTTTTTATTTTTTCTTGACAGTTGCTTTCAAACCAATGTAACTTGCACCAGAAAAAGAATGTGTTTCTCTACAGCTTGGCCATAGCCATTTATCATTCAAAAAAAATGTATCATGTCTGCTTATCTAATGAATGCCAACAGTTTAGGACTATTGTTTAATTTATATTTCTCTTAATTTGAGTTTTAGAGTCATTTGTATTTTCTGCTTCTACATTTCCCTCCCTACAGTCAATTTGAAATCTTCACTGCAGAGCAAACCAATGAAAACCTGAGTCCACCAGGTCACTCTGCTTTCGTAAACCTCCCTTTTGAGTACCTGGTTTCCTCATGGAAAAGCTACCTCCCTGGGTTTACTCCTGGGCCCCTCCTCCATTATGCTGCCTGGCCCTTCTATTTTCGGCTGGCATCAGCCTCAGGTCTGGCTGTTCCCTCCCTTGCTCTCTCCTTTGCACCACACTGGCCTTTTCTCATCTTCAATGCTGGCGGGGAGGGCTCATGCTTTAGAAACTTGGTTCTGGCTGGTCTGTTTCTCCCAGCTATCTGCTTGGCTAATTCTCACCCTCAGGCACTTAACATTTTTCAATCAACACCCCCTCCCTGGGTTTTTTTCCTTGTATTGGCTGTATCATAAATTATATAATACTTACAATATCCTGTCACTTAGTATATGCTATATAATTTGCTACTTGCTATCGTAGTGAAATTTGCATACTCGTCTCCCCATTACCTTCTCTTGCTCTTCAGCATTTTCTTCCATTCACTTGTTAGTTTTTAAAGCACTGATTCATAGAGCATTTTTATAAATGAAAAGTGGTCATTTTATTGCTTTGTGTGTAGCAGATATTTCTTCTGACTTGGCCATTTGTATCTTGATTTTTCACTTTAGGGCAAAATTTATTGATTACACCTTCTGGGTTTTTTTTAAGATTTTACTTATTTGAGAGAGAGAGAGAGAGAGAGAGAGAGAGAAGGAATAAATGGGGAAGGAGCAGAAGAACAAGCAGACACTGAGCAGGGAACTGGATGCCAGGCTCAGTCCCAGGACCCAGAGATGATGAGAGATGATGGCCTGAGACACAGTCAGCTGCTTCCCTGACTGAGCCACCCAGCATCCTTATGCCTTCTGTTTTTGAAGTCATAAGTGAAGAGGTCTTCCCACTCTGTATAAAATATGTATATTTTATGTATGTATATATAAAATATTAAAAATATATGTAAATATGTATATATAATATATTATATATACACACACATATATTTATACAAACACATAAACAGACACACAGAACTGTAACATCATTTTGGAGGATTTAAAACACAAACACACAATGCCTTTTATTTTTTCATTGATACTGCATTTCTTTTATAGATCAATTTAGAAAAAAAATTGCTTCTTTGTCATTTTGGTTCTTCCTATTTGAAAATAGTATATCTCCTTATATATTTAATCTTCTTTGTATAAATTGGATACACTTGAAGAGTTTGGGAGGTTTAAATTTATTTAAATTTATTCAGATATTCCTTATTTATTCTTAAGCTTATTCCAGACATTTCACACATTGAGCTACTATTAAGAATAAGATTTAAAAAATAATAAGATTTTTCTTGTGTTATCTTTTCTACTGTCCATTACTCATACATAAGAAAATTATTGATTTATATGTTAATTTTGTACTCAGAAACTTTATTGAATTCTTTAATTTGAATAACGTTTTAGATATGTGGTTTTGAAGGTAACATGCTACATTATTTGCAAACAATGAGAGTTCTTATCTCCTTTCCAGTTTTTCCTCTCTTTTCTTTCTTATGAATTATATCAGATACTACTTTCAAAATAATGTTACATCATAGTGGTGATAGTGAAATTCTTGTCCTATTCCTAATCATCATGGAAAGACATCTTTGGGTTGAGATAAAGTATACATTCCATGATATTAGTTTGTCTCCATTCCTGTTTTACTGTGAGACTTTTTTTTAAGTCAAGTATAAATACAAAAGTAGAAAAATTCCCTTTTAGCATTTACGGAGATGATCCTATTAATAGATTTCTTCATATTAAGCCATGGTAAAATGTGTATATGAAACTCTATTGGACAGGTGCTATTATTCTCTTTGCAAATATTTCAGAGTATTAGGTTAATATCCACAAATTTTTTCTATGTGTTACCTTTTTGAATGTTGTGGTCAACATTACATTGGTTTCACAAAAAAGATTGAAAGGTGTCCTTGTCCATCTTCTGTCATAGTTTAAATAGCTGTTTCTCTTCTGTCATTTATAGGTTTTATATAGTTCTTTTGGCAAGCCATGATTTAGGGGAGATGAGTAAGACCTTTTTACAGACATTATTTCTGATGGAGAAATGTTGGGGTTCAGAGCCAATGGACAAGGAAGAATTCTTGAGAGTCTTTGGTGCAAAAAAGTGGTTTTATTATAGCACTGAGATAGGACCTGTGGACAAAAAGACCTGCACTGGGGTCTGGTGACTGGTTATATACTTTCAAGTTTGGAGAGGGTTAGGGATAGCGCAAGCCTAAGGAATTTTAAAAGTAAGGTTTCCGGGACTTCAAGGGGGCTAACTATTGTTAGGAAAATGTCATTTATTACTGTCTTATAAAATCTGAATCTTGAGACCCTTCAGATGTGTATCAGTGAGCTTATGCTTAGAGAATGGTTGCTGACATATGTCTTAGGGGGCAAAGATAAAGGAAGTTTCCAAAGAAATTTTTATATGTTAAAGTAGACTTACAGGATCTTGGGGAGTCGGGATAATGTTAAGCTGATTGCCTTTTGCCCTTAGCAAAGTATTAGCATCAAGGCAGCTGAGTTCCTAGACGAACGTCACTCTGCCTGTTTCACAGACTTTGTCAATGGGCTGTAAGCAGTAAGGAAGTTTATTTTTTTCTATTTTGCCTTTGTTTCCCACATTAATTTCCTCTTTGGAAAACTAGTCATTTTGTCAGTTTTAATCTATAACATTTTCTTAGAAAATGATCTATTTTATCATGGTTTTCTAATTTATTTTCTTCAAGTTAAGCAAAGCTGTCATTCATAATTCCTTTAATTCTTCTGCATCTATGGTTATTTTCTTTTCTTACATTTATTTTTATACTTTTTCCTTGATTAGATTAGCTAATAACATTCCCTTTATATGGCTAATTATTTTTCAAAGAATTGACTCTTATTTGAATTAGTCCCACCATTTTTCTGTTTTCTTATTCATTAATGTGTTCTTTATTTCTTTAATGTCTTCTTTATACTCTTTGGTTTTTATTTTTCATCATGTTTCAAACCACTTTAATCAAATGCTTGATCTATTGACTTTTTATCTTCCTTATTTATCAATGTGATTATTTCAGGCTTTTCTTTATAGAGCACACATAGTTCTGATTTGTTTTCATTATGTTTTCTTTCTATGTATGTGCAATTTCAGTTTTGTTTATATCTTTGATTTGAGCTGTTTAATTAGTATGATATTTTTTTCTACATTTTAATTAATGTGGGACCTCAGTCAATTCGAAGTATAAGCAGAGAATGTTGTCTGTATCCCAAGCCGTTCCAATTAACTGAGATCTCCCTCTGTGACCTAATATTTGGTCAATGTGTATTAATATTCCTTGAAAATGTGAAAAGAAGGTACATTCTTTGTTTTTAGATGATAGAATTAAAAGTATACACATAAATTTATTATGTTACTTAGATCTCTATCATCTTCATTTGGCTTATAAACAAGCAAGTCTTTTCTTAATATCTTAATGTGTTGACTCTATTTATGTGTATGTGTGTGTTTATGAGTACATATATATTTATATATTAATCATATTAATAATAATTATATTAATTGATATATATTAATTGAATATGTTTTATATTTATTTAAGATCTTATTTATTTATTTGACAGACAGAGAGAACAAGCAGGGTGAACAGCCAGCAGAGAGAGAGGGAGAAGCAGGCCCTCCACTGAGCTGGGAGCCCAATGTAGGCCTCGATTCCAGGACCTTGAGATCATGACCTGAGCTGAAGGCAGACACTTAACTGACTGAACCACCCGGTTAAGATTGGTGCTTAGATATTGATGAAAGTCAGAAAATCTTTATAGATTGTGTCTGTTGCTATCATAAGTGTTTTTATTTGTCTTGTCCAGTATTTTTACTCTGAATTCTACTTGCCTGATATAGAAATGGGGGCCACTGTTTTTTTGTTATTGTTGTTTTTTGTTTTCTTTTCGTTTCCTAAGACACTTTTTTTTTAAGCTTTTATTTATTTATTTGACAGACAGAGATTTTTAGTATGTAGTAGGCAAGAGAGGCAGGCAAAGAGAGAGAGGAGGAAGCTGGCTCTCCATGGAGCAGAGAGCCCGATGTGGGGCTCGATCCCAGGACCCTGGGATCATGACTTGAGCCGAAAGCAGAGGCTTTAACCCACTGAGCCACCCAGGCGCCCCCCTGTGATACTTTTTTCATATTTTTTACCATCTGCTTTTCTTAGTCACTTTGTTCTAGGTGTGTCCTTGATTTATGCTTTGTAAACTTGATGATGACCTTATAATTTGGGAGCTTTGCCTTTCTGTTTTTAGAACATTTAGCAGTTACTTCTGTAAGTATAACTGAATATAACATATTTAATATGTTATTTATTTGGACAGTATCAGTTGACTCTCCACCGTGAGGCCACAAGAAATTAACATATCCTACCTAATTCCTTTCAGATCTTCTTTTCTTTCTTCTCACTGTTACCAATACAACAGTTGATGTTATTTTCTTGGTTCTTGAATAGTATTTAGCTTTATGACATGAAAAAGACACACCTTAGTTGCCTGATTTGTCAGCTCTTAAATTAATGGATTGACTCCTGGCTATAAAGTGAATTATGCTCCTTCCTAGCCTTCCCCAAACTTCTTTAATTTTGTCCTTGTTGTACATATGTGTATTTCCATTCTTTTGGTTTTAGGAGTAATCTTTAAGAGATATTCAAATGGCAGAACTGTCTATATATCACATCCTCAAAAGTGGAAATCCAAAAATAATTTCATGCCTCTAAAAGCAAATACATTTTAAAAGGTAGGGATATTTTGCTATAGTCACCAAAGAGTTAACCAAGGACTTTAAGAAGGAATTTAGACAGAGTAAGTCCTGTACAGCACAGAAAAGAATAAATTGAATGGTATAAGAGTGGTAAATAAAAAAAAAAAAAAATTAAAAAAAAGAGTGGTATAAAATAACTCAATTCTTACAGAATATCAATTGTGCCTAAATTTAAATTGTGTCATTAAAGTAGTTATTATGTATATATACTGTTGCATGAAAATATTGCAAGGCAAAGGTAAGATCTGTGAAGTGCAATAAGAATGGTTTGTTTCAGCTTCACCTGCACAGTGCCTAATATAAACACATTTCTGTTCGCTCACTAGAAGGAATTAGTTGAATACACATTCTCTGGACAGTTTGACATACAGTCAAGAGGTACAGTCTGTACTACTTGTCTAACTATACAAACTTTTCAACTTGAGTTAAGCAGAAGAGGCATTTTCTAATGGGTTTGTCTTTTGCATGAGAACTTCTTTATGTCTCATATAACCCCAGGAGAAAGTACCACTGGGGTTACTGGGATTGGAATTAGGACCACCAGAATTGGATGTGAGTTTTATTTGCTTTGTCAGGGAAAACTCAATGTCTGTTGGGTGACTGTGGCTATCACAGAAGGAATTCAGAGTCAGTTCCTTAAGAAGTCACATATGGGCAGTCCCAGGATGGACTTGGATATGCATTTAACCAATTCAGGCCACTTGTTGGTGCCCCCTGGAGGACCTAAGGTTCATAGGCAAGGTTATCGGCCACTTCTCTGAGAAGGCACGTCACAAAGGTATCTTTACTTCACTGTCTAGTATTCATTCATGCATGTACGACCATAAATAAAATTTCCAACTGACCATATTATGAAGTGGACATGCCACATCCCACTGGCTCTCTAACACTGCCCCAAAAGAATTCTAGATGTTTCATTGCATAGAGTCAACATGCTCATAACCAGAGAGATAGGCACAGTTGTGATAACCTGCCCAGCAGGTCACAAGCTTCACCTGCCTTGTTAGAAATGTTATCAATACTAATATTTACCAAATCACCATCCTAAGAAAGCCAGCTCCTTCCTATATGCTCACTGAACTCAGTGCTTCCAATGCAGAGATGGTTTTCAATCAATATATCCATTGTGTTAGAGTTCTTGCATCTTGGCCCTGTGCCAAGGCTATGCCCAAGACATTAGTCCTGTGCTGCCTCAGTGAATTCAGCCTTTCTTACAAGATGCAGGTATTTAATCACTCATGTCCGCACAATACCACTGTGAGCCCTGGGAAGCATTACCACATTTCTGTTTTTATTTTGTCACTCACTTCCCTGACTGGTTTGTTTTTAGAGGTTTAACTGAGCCTTTAGCCTAAGGGCTGTTTCCTTTACACGTGTTATACAAAAGCATATAGGAATTTCGCCAAGAAGCAATATAATGAATGTTGAAAATGGGACGAGTTTTAGGGTCAGATGGACCTGCTGCATTTAAGATCTGGCTCTACCACTCAATTACTGAGCAACCTAGGAAAGTTCACTTCTCAAAATCTTATTTTTGCATCTGTAAGTGTACATACTAGCCTCCAAATTAAATAACTATTTTGAAAATTAGAGATAAAGTCATCTATCTAGGTTTTTTAAAATAACTAGGTCTTTTCTTTATGAGTACATATGCATTTAAAGCAAAAGACTCACACACAAAAAAATTGTCACTTGTTTATACTATTAAGGGGAAAAAAAAAGAAAAGGAAAAATAGTTATTACCATAAGAGGATAAGGTACTCCTGGAATTTTTCATTCTAATATTTAAGTTAATATATTTCATAGGAAGCATCTTTCACAAATTTCGAATGACAGATGACTCAGTGTAACAGTCATCTTCCAGTGTGAGTTCTGTGCTAAGTGCCATTAGAAATTCAAGATGCAGCGGGAAGGTCTTGCCCTCAATGGCCATATGTTCCAATGTTGTGAGAGGACAACACAAGGAATGAAGACATTATAAAGAACAGCATCATGAAAACTACCTGAGAGGAACTGGGAGCACTTTGCAATTTTAATGAAAGAATCCACATCTGGTTGGGGGAAAAATTAGGAAGAGCTTCAGAAAGGAGGAGGTCTTTGAATTGGATCTAGCAAGATGGGTAGGAAACCTCCATGTGGGGATAAAGAAACAATATTCTGGGAGAATAAAATAAAAAATAAATGTAGCTGCCAGTTGTTGACATTTTCCTATGTGCCAGACGTTCTAATAAATATTTTAAACATTTAATCCCTAAAGTGTTCCTGTGAAGTTATTATATCCATTTATAAAATAGAGAACCAGTACATAGAGAGGGTAAGTTACTTAAGGTGAAACAACTAGTAAATAAATTTAATCTTTCTTGTTGAATTACGATCTGTCTGATTCTTAAGTCACTTTAGTACCAACATACCAGGTTGCCTGTAGGTAAGTTTGGTCTATCTGTAGAAATTAGGTAGTAGTTCACTTCCAATTTAAGGCTGGAACTGAGTGGTAGGGTCGAATAGAAGAAAGTTTTGGTTGAAAAAATCAGATTTATTTTTAAAATGAAGAGAACTCTTGGGAGTATAGTGAAACAATTGAAAATTTGCCTCAAATGTTAATGTGACTCTTGTGTTTAGAATAGGGACAGTGATAAGATTAAAGAGAAATAATTATTTTGGAAATTATTGCAGTATCTAAGTAAGAGATATTACCATAACTAGCTTGGAAATAAGAAATATTATCTAAGAATTACTGGATTATTTAAAAAACGACTGGATAAAGAAACTAATTGAGTATTTTTTCACACACACACAAAAAAGATAAAGTCAGAGGTTGCTGCTGTATAATAAAGAATTTGATTGGTATTTATCCCTATTTCCCGGAAGGGAAAACTCTAAATCCTTGGAATTTCCCAAGTAATAGGAGTATCTCTGTGATTGTGAGCCTCTGGGATCACACTTGAATTTATGCTAAGAGATGAGATGATTCAGCATTTGGACGACTCACCAGAAAGATCAACCAGGTAAACAGAGAACTGCGACTGGAGATTGAGTTCACTCACAGCCAATGATTCAGTCATGCCTACATAATGAAATCCCAATAAAAACTCTGGATGCTGAAGCCCAGTGGAGCTTCCTGGCTGGTGAACGTGTTGCAGGGAAGTAACATAAACTGACTCCGTAAGACAACTCAGAGGCTCTGCATTCACAACCTTCTTGGACCTTGCCCTTTGAGTCTCTTCATTTGGCTGGTCCTGATTTATATAATTTACAATAAAAGTGTAATCACAAGTATATCACTTTCCTGAATTCTCTGAATCTGTCTAGCAAATTATAGAACCTGAGGAGGGTCCGAAGACCCCCTGAATTTGTAAGCAGTTGGAAAGAAGTGCATGAAACCTGGGGATCCCTGAAATGTAGCTGGTGTTTGAAGTGAGGGTACTCTTGTTGCAGACCTTGTGGTTTCACCTGTGGAGTCTGATACAGGTTAAACCAGGTGGTTAGTGTCAGAATTACACACAGTATAACAGGTGGTGACACAGTGGTTGCTCAGAAATCTTAAGCTTCACTGAGAAGAAGACAATGATAAAGATAATAGCAAAAATAGATCATCTGGAATTGTACTCCAAGATATTTAAGATAATTAGAAGGTTTCTAGAAGTGGAAATCCACAGCTTATTATTAGTATTGGTTTCCTAAGAGTTGTTTCAACAAAATACCACAGACTGGGTGGCTTAAACAAAAGGAACTTATTTTCTCACAGTCCTGGAGACAAGGGGTGTTAAGGTCAGAGTGTCAGTGGTGTCTTTGTCTGTTTAGGCTGCTACAACTAAAAGCCACAGACGAGGTGACTTATAGACAGAAACTTACCTCTCACAGCTCTGGAGGCTGGAAGGCCAAGATCAGGGTGTCGGCATACTCGGGTCATTTTAATTTAATCACCTCTTTAAAGACCTTTTCTCTAAATAAGATTATATTCCCAGGTTCTGGGAGTTGGGGCTTCAGGTTGAGGTTGAGGGTGTGAGACACAATTCAGTGTTTAACACTGTAGTTTTGAGAATCACCTAAATATAAGGTATTGTTGAAATCCCTAAATATAAGGTATTCTTTTGAAAACAGAAGATTGGAAGAAGTTGCTGAGAGAATAAATATAAAAGGGAACATAGGTAAAGGCTAATAAAATACTTGGGAATCCCATGTAACAAATAACACGAAGCCAGAAATTAGAAATCTAAGAATACTTTAAGATCAAAGGGGCAAGAATGATGATAAAATGCTCAACTCTTAAATACCACAAGTCATTGATGCAAATGGTTGGTTGGTTACTCAACTAGTAAGAATATATTACTGTGGCCACTGCAACAATTCCCAAAGTGTTGAGGAAAAAGGCTAACTTGGAAGGCAGCCTCCCCAAAAGTGGATAAGGATGGATACGAGGAATAAGAGGTACCAAAGAACAAGAATGAATGACTGTAAGAATATCTGTTTCATGAGGCCTTTTATTAAAAACTGGCCTCTGACCCAAACTTGGGAGAGTCAAATAACTGTAAAAGTGACTATCTCCGGTGTCCCAGGCATCGAAAAATACATACATACATACATACATACAACAGCCTCCTACCTTCCTCCATAGGTTAAAAAAGAAAATCTCTCATTGATTTTGCTTGAACTCATCAGCATTTGGGGAGAAAAGGGGAAATAGAAATAAAATTTCTAATAGGTCATTTCTGTGTATAAATAGAAGTACTACTAACTCATTTATATTTTGGTTATAAAACTTCAGCAAATAATCTGGAAAGGGAAGATCCTTTCATTGGCTCCCTAGGTATTCTAGGTATCACTAGATACTGAAAAGTGAATAATTTCTAATTCTGTACTCTGTCATTGAATATAGTCATTGACATGAGCACAGCAATTTAAATCAGAACTCCATAACTGATTGGACAGATTCAAACTCAGTTAAGAAAAACGCATGATTTGATAAGCTCTAAAGCTATCGATTTTGCTATCAGGTCATAGCAGCGAGTACATGAAACCACTCTTAGTGGAATATAATCTTCTAAAATGCTTTAAAATGGTGTTTGTTTCCTGGGCGTTTTCCCCAAGCAAAGCAACAGCATTTAGCATACCCTTGAACTGCTTCTATTCAGCTCTCAGATACAGTCCAGGTTAATGATGAAAATGATCGAGGAAAATGATACTACTGTGCCACACTCAGGATGAAGTTCAACATGTATTTGTTCATTTTATTTTAATCAAAGGAAATAAAAGATAACACTGTATCCTAGCTAACAGTATATAATTCTTTTCAACAAAACAAATGAATCTTGTCTATGCCACTATGCCAAAAGACCTAACATTCTCCTTTTTTTTTTTTTAAGATTTTATTTATTTATTTATTTGACAGAAAGAGAGATCACAAGTAGGCAGCGAGGCAGGCAGAGAGAGAGGAGGAAGCAGGCTCCCCACTGAGCAGAGAGCCCGATGCAGGGCTCGATCCCAGGACTCTGGGATCATGACCTGAGCTGAAGGCAGGGGCTTTAACCCACTGAGCCACCCAGGTGCCCCTAATATTCTCCTTGACAATCAGAAGAATGAGGACTAAACTTCCTGGTAACTATTCTATTGTATCGGTTGACATTATCCCTAGAACATGACCTGTTCATCTTTATAAACAAGAATATCATACTGAGGCAGTAACAGTGAACAGAGCTGTTAGCTGGGCTTTTGTTTTCTTCTTTAACAGAAAATATAATCTCCCACAACAGTGTACATGTTTCTTTAAAAATGAGACATCTTTAGAAGGCAAATGTCTCTCCTCACTGGGTCATTTGATTCCTCTCCAAAAGCTGTAGCTACTCATAGATTTTTATGACCTCTATATTCAGCACGTATCATGTTTATCCATGTACTTGAATCATATTTAGTCATTTGGTCTTAAGCAATTGTGGAGAAACTGGGTGAGGATAGGAATTTTTGAAAATTTCTCTGCTAAAAACTCATGAATAGTGTTTGTCGTCATGACTATTGCAATACTGGTTTTAAAGTGAGACAGAAGCTGCTGGGTTTTTTTGTTGTTGTTGAACTGTTTTTCTTAGATGAAGAGACACAACTGAGGACGAGGGTTTCGAAATATGGCTCACTTTCCAAAGCTGGCAAGACACAGCATTTAAAGCAGTTTTTGGAAGAAGAATGGGAGTGGAAATACCATTAAACCACTAAAATGACATGCATTGTTTTATGTTTGTCTATACATATGTGTACTTTTCTGGTAGGAAGTTCCACACTTTGAACAGATTCTCAAGAGAAATCTATACTTTTAAAAATGTGACCAACAGCCGAGCTACTGTCTTTTCTTATTTCAGATCCCATCTAAAAGCACAAAAATAGGGCATCTATTCTTTGTATTTATTTAACATTTATTGAGTTCTTATCTTGTCACCCCACTCCTCAGGAAACTGTAATTTAGTGGAACAGATGGTAACTATAATACTAAGGTAATATGCGTACTAAAGGATAACATTTATTAAAAGATTAAAAAAAAGTGGCTCTCAAAAAATGTACCATGAACACATGTAAAAGATTTTATTAAATTCATTAATGAGGGAGTCGGTAAGATGTTACAACAAGTTCAGAGAAGAATTTTCCAAAAAACTACACAACTGTAGGCAATAAATAAAGCTAAAACAAATCTATAAATCAGTGCAAACTGGTTTATCCACAGGGCAATAGTCGATTGCAGTCTACTAGGACCCAATTTATTTGCATTTCTCAAAAAGAATCGTTTACATTATGTTTTGTCTTTTTAAAAAAAAATAATTTTTTGAGAAAGACAGAGAGAGCAGAGCAGGAGGGGCAGAGGGAGGGGAAGAGAGAATCTCCAGCAGACTCCATGCTGAGTATAGAGCCTGGCTTGGGGTTCGAACTCACGACACTGAGATCACATTCCTGAGATCATGACCTGAGCCTAAACCGAGAGTCAGATGCTTAAACGACTGTGCCACCCAGGCGCCCCACATTATGATTGGTCTTAAATAGTTCAGAGACAGTGAAAAGCACAGATAACCTAGAAAGGAACACTGTAAAGGATAACAGTGATCTTTCCTCCTCCCCCATTCTAGATCTGTTTTGTTTTCTCCTGCCATGAATTTTCAGAAAAATCATGATAAAGTTTTTTTTTTTTTCCTGTGAGAAAAAAATGTAAGGAAGATTTGATTGAAGGAATTAAAATAAGTTTCCATGCAAGGGATACATGAAAACTGAGGAATGAAAGTGAGTTAGATAGGAAAAGGGAAGATGAAGTTCACATAAAGTAGATTTTTTTTTAAATTTATTTATTTGACAGACAGAGATCACAAGTAGGCAGAGAGGCAGGCAGAGAGAGAGAGAGAGAGAGGAGGAAGCAGGCTCCCTGCTTGAGCAGAGAGCCCGATGCGGGGCTCGATCCCAGGACCCCGGGATCATGACCTGAGCCGAAGGCAGAGGCTTTAACCCACTGAGCCACCCAGGCGCCCCATAAAGTAGATTTAATATCTATGGTGTGAACATTGTCTTGGGTGTGTATGATGTCTGTGTAAAGCTGATAGATGGCAATGAAAATGTAACATAACATCTTGTTTGGAACAACTTTGAGGTCCCAGAGAAGGAATTGGAGTTTTTATGATTTTCCAAAATATTTCTGATAGTAAAGTAGGTGCACTTCATTGCTTGAGGGAGCCTGAGCGTGTACCCCGGGGTTTCTCAATGAAAATGTCGAACTTATCTAGAATCACTTGTTTTATCTTAAAACTTTATGTTACAGTTTTTAATTTAAAAACTTGAGATTATAATTTACTTAGTAACATTTATTGTGTCTGAGGCACAGGGGGTAGGCAATGCATGGGGGCTGAATTTTGGCTGAATGGACATTCCAGGAAGGCATCCCAGGCTTTGAGTCACAGACTTTCTGGGCACATGCTTTTGTTTCTGGGGATACACAGGCTTTTCTATTTGAGATGCACCACAGACATTGACAACAAGCTTCTAAGAATGTTTCTTACAGAAGTAACATGGTTAGTTTGTTTGCTTTTTTGGTTTTGTGTTGTTGTTGTTGTTGTTTTGCTTGACAGAAGTTACTGGCAATTCCATGAAAAGAGAACTTGGATCAGTACTAACAGGAAACAGGCTGTGGAAATACCTCAGAAGATAGATTGGAAGGCAGGGACTGAGTTGGTGGCAGGTCAAGTGCAAAAGGAAAAGCTATATTAAAGAGTTAATTAGAATTTCCTAACCAATTGGCTGTGCTGGAGGAGAAAGTATGGGCAGATATATAGATGGGTAGCTGTTGAAGAACAAAAGAGTTGGTGAAGAATTCACAGACACACTCATCTGAGAAACCAATCCTAGGTTTTTTGGATTATTCATGGATTTTTTCTTCTGACCTGTTTAGGTAGATCTGTAAAAGACTAGGCCGCTTTTGAATTTCCTTTCTTTTTACCTGAGATTCACATAAACTTTGCACTTGAACAGGGTAGCAAGTTTGTTGTCTTTCTAAGATGTTAAGGGGCCTGAGATGAACTTCTTTGCATGATCAAAAGGCATCATCTGCTCCATGTGCATCTGTGAATAAGTCTTCCATGATTAAGTTCTGGTAAGAAAACAACACTTCCATGTTCCTACTGGGGTAAACGAAACTTCATTGTAATATTGTCATGGTCGTTGACGGGGTTAATGGAAGTGTACCAAGCCAAGCAATACTTAAAACTTACTTACCTGAAAAAGAAGTCTTCAGTCTGGCATTGTAGCAGAGACATCCCATAAAAAAGTTTCTTTTAAGTCCCTACATAACAGAGCTTTTAGAAATGCAACATAGGACCTTTCAGAATAAGTTACATAATTACAAACAAAGATATATATATATATATATATATCTATATATATATATAAAGTTTCATTGGATGACAGCAGGTAGAAGCCAAGAGGAGAGGAGAGATTTTGTGCTGAAATAATTGTGCTTTCTGAGTACCAGAAACACACACACACACACACACACACACACATACACACAGTGTTTCTAAAACGAGAGGTATAGACCTGGCTTTAAGAGCACTAGGACACAAATCCCATCTTGTATTCCAGGAGGCTGGTCTGGTTTAAAGGGTATCTGAGGGCAATTACCATAATTTCTTTAATACCATCTGGTCCTGAACTTTCCCACAAGTCTGGCCATGGAGGCATTTCCCAAGGAGTTCTGCCTTGGGTATTTATATTCATCTGACTTCTAGGAAAAAGCCAAGGAATTGACAGAGAAACAAACACCCTACAGACACTTAGAGATGAACCAGATTGTAATGCTGCACATATCTTATGACAACATAATATATTAGAAAAGAGTGGGTTTGCTTGGATAAGAATCAGAAATTTGGAAAAACAATGGCTCTGTTAGCATACGCAGGCTTCACTCTACCATGGAGCCTGTTTTTCTTAGCACACAGTGGATTTAAAGTTATTGCCTGAGTGGATATTCTCAGCTCGGTTGATTTCTCATGAGCACATATATTCACATGCCCCAGACTAGATCATTTCCAGTTTTCAGCACTTGGAGTTCTGGGAAGGGAGAGCTAAATTATGTGAGAGCACTCCCAGTGGGGGAGCTCATAGAGATAGTTGTTCTAGAAGCAATAAAGCGAGGGCAGTAAAGGGAATTGAAGGTTAGGCAAGTTTGAGGCGTCAGACATTGTGTTCAATTAATTATAACAAGAAGGGCCTTAGCATCGATTCTAGCTGAAATCTTAAGTATACAGTGGCTGGGTTAGGCTCATCAGAAGAAACAATTATTTCTGGGGTTACCTATGAAGAGAAACTCTTTAAGAAGCTCTTATTTTCATATAAAACATTAACACCTCAAGACAACATTAGTGAGTATATTCTGGACACCGGAAATACAAAAGTGAGGAAATTCAAAAGCTCTCTCTCACAGAGCTCTTAGTCTTCTCACAGGTTACCTATGGACTGACAACAGAAACAAAACTAGAGAATAGGTGTACCCGTAAGTACTAAGGTAACTTGGTAAGGAGAAGAAGAGTGAAAGAATGCCCAAGAGAAATAAGATATTCCAAATAAAAGCTTATGCAACTCTGTTTCCAGCTGCTAATGTTTCTTTTACCGAGTGTTTTTGTGTTTAAGATTTTATTTATTCGTTTGAGAGAAAGAAAGAGACAGAGCACACAAGCAGGGGAGAGGCAGAGGGAGAGGGAGAAGCAGGCTCCCCACTGAGCCAGCCACGAGCCTGATGTGGGGCTGGATCCCAGGACCTGGAGATCATCACCTGAGCCAAAGGCAGATGCCTAACCATCTGAGCCACCCAGGTGCCCCTATCAAGTTTCATCAGATTTTTCAAACTGCCACCCGCCCTTAATAAGAAACTCTTATTTGGATCGTTTGCCTTCCCTGGTTGATGTGAGCTGAGTTATGATGCTCAGCTGGCTATAAAAGCAGCAGCTACTGGATTCTCTTTAATAGCTCTACTTCTATCTCTATGCTGGAACCATTCCTAACTTCCTAGTGTCAGTCTCCCCATCTGTGAAATGGGTTTAGCAATGCACTTATGTAATGGATAGTTAAAAAAAATTAAGTATACCAAAGGTTATATATATAAGCCACAAAAAAGAGTAGTTTAGTTGGTGGGAATGCAAGTTGGTGCAGCCACTCTGGAGAACAGTGTGGAGGTTCCTCAAGAAGTTAAAAATAGAGCTTCCCTATGACCCTGCAATTGCGCTGCTGGGTATTTACCCCAAAGATACAGATGTGGTGAAAAGAAGGGCCATCTGTACCCCAATGTTTATAGCAGCAATGGCCACGGTCACCAAACTGTGGAAAGAACCAAGATGCCCTTCAACAGACAAATGGATAAAGAAGATGTGGTCCATATACACTATGGAGTATTATGCCTCCATCAGAAAGGATGAATACCCGACTT
>PISX010007381.1:0-89615 GCA_004024625.1 Mellivora capensis
GGGCTCTCTGCTCAGCAGGGAGCCTGCTTCCCTTCCTCTCTCTCTCTGCCTGCCTCTCTGCCTACTTGTGATCTCTGTCTGTCAAATAAAATATAAAAATAAGATCTTTAAAACAATAGAAGTTATCAGTTATACATCCTAGTAATAAATATTATCTAACAATTAATAGAACTATGATAGGCAGTCCTCTAATTTTCATGAAATAAGGTATTTTAACATGTATTAGACGTATTAGACCTATTACTTTCTGTTTATTCTTTTTAAGCTATGTAATAGCTTTTTAAAAAATGGGTCTATTAAAAAGATATAACTGATATAAAATAACATTCATCAATTTAACAGATACAATTTGATGTTTTTAGTGTGTTCAGAGTTGTACAACCATCAACATAATCTAATTTCAGAGCATTTTATCATCCAGAAGAAACTCCAGACCCACTGGCAGTTGCTTTCTATCCCAGCCCTCGGCAACCATTCATTAATCTTTCTGTATCTGTATATTCACCTATGGTGGGAATTTCACATAAATGGTATCATATAATATGTGATCTCTTGTGATTGGCTTTTTTCAATTAAAATGATGTTTTCAAAATTTATCTATATTATAGCATGTGTGACTACTCATTCCTTTTTATTACTGAAAATATTCCATCATATGAATATACCGTTTTATTTATCCACTCATTGGTTTAGGAACATTTGGGTTGTTTTAATTTTGGGGGCTATTGTAAGTAATGCTGCTTAAACATTCATGTACCAGAGTTAGTGTAGACCTATCTTTTCTTTCTATTGGGTATATATCTACAAGGAGAATTGCTTGGTCACAGGGTAACTTTATGTTTAACATTTTGAGGAGCTGCCAACTTTTTTCCAAAAGGGCTACATCAATTTACATTCCTACCAGCTTTGTTTGAGGGTCCCAATTTGCCCACATCCTTGCCAACACTCATCACTGTTTGTGTTTTTTATTATAGCCATCCTAAATAGGTGAAAAATAGTATCCCGTGCTTTTCATTAGCATTTTCCTAATGGCTAATGATGTTGATCATCTCTCTCTGTGTTTATTGTTCATCATATATCTTCTGTGGAGATATGTCTATGCAAATCTTTTGTCCACTTTAAAAATGGATTTATAGGGGCACCTGGGTGGCTCAGTGGGTTAAGCCTCTGCCTTCAGCTCAGGTCATGATCCCAGGGTCCTGAGATCGAGCCCTACATCAGGCTCTCTGCTCAGCGGGGACCCTGCATCCTCCTCTCTCTCTGCCTGTGATCTCTCTCTCTGTCAAATAAATAAATAAATAAATAAATAAAAACGGATTTGTAATTGACATACAATATTATATTATTTTCAGGTGTGCAAGATTGCGATTAGATATTTTTATGTTATGAAATGATTACCTTGATAGGTCTAGGTACCATCTCTTACTACACAAAGTTATTATAAAATTATTGGCTGTATTCCCTATGCTGTACATTACATCCCTGTGACTTAGTTATTTCATAACTGGAAGTTTCTAACTCTGAACCTGTTTCACCTATTTTACCTATCCCCTCATTTCCCCCCCTCTGGCAAACACCAGTTTGTTCTATCTATGAGTCTGTTTCTGTTTTGTTGTGTTTGTTTGTTCTGTATTTTTAGATTTCACATATAAATTAAATCAGATGATATTTGTCTTCCTCTGTCTGACTTATTTCACTTAGCATAATACTCTCCAGGTCCATCCATGCTGTTACAAGTGACAAGACTTCATTATTTTTTTATGGCTGAGTAATATTTCATCATATGTATACATATGTGGTATATATATCTATACCTCACACCGTCTGTATCCATTCATCAATCCATGGACACTTAGGCTGCTTCCATATCTTGGCTACTGTAAGTAATGCTGCAATGAACACAGGCGTGTGTATATCTTTTTGAATTAGTGTTTTCATTTTCTTTAGATAAATATCCAAAAGTAGAATTGCTCATAGTTCTATTTTTAATTTTTCAAGGAATTTCCATTTTGTTTTCTATATGGCTACACTAATTTATGTTGCTACCAACAGTTCACAAGGGTTTCCTTTTCTCTACTTTTTAAATTGGATTATTCATATATTTGTCATTTAACATAAAGATTATCCATATATTTGTCATTTAACATAAAGTTGTATCCACTTGTTGTGGATACAAGTCTCTTATCAGATATTTGATTTGAATGGACTTTCTCCCATTCTATGAGCTATTCTTTCACTTTCTTGATAATGTCCTTCAAGGCACAGAAACTTTTTCATTTCAATGAAGTCCAATTTACCTATTTTTTTCTTTTGTCACAAGTTTTCACTCATATCTAAGAAACTATTGCTTAATCCAAATTCACAAATATCTTCTCCTAGTTCTTCTCCTAAGAGTTTATAGTTTTGCCTTTTATATTTAGATCTATAATGTATTTGAGTTAGATTTTAGATATGGTGTGAGGTACAAGTCCCACTTCATCCTTTTACATGTGCATATTCAGTTGACCCAGAACCATTTGTTAGAAAAGCTATTTATTCATTCTTCACTGAATTGTCTTGGTACTTCTGTAAAAATCATTTAGCTATACATATATATTTATTGTTGGGCTGTTAATTCTATTCTATTGATTATACTATTATACTATCATATTGATTATTCTATTATACTATGCCAGTAGCACATTGTTTTGATTATTGTAGCTTTGTAGTAAGTTTTGAAATTTATCTTCCTACTATGGTCTCCAACTCTGGTCTTCTTTAAGATTCTTTGGCTATTCTGGACTACATTTCCATATAAGTTTAGGATCAGCTTATAAATGTCAGCAAAAATGCCAGATGAAATTTTAATGGAGATTGCACCAAATCTATAGGACAATTTGTGGAGTATAGCCATCTTGCCATCTAAGCAATAGGAATTCTTCTAATACATGGACGTGAGCTGTCTTTTCACTAACTTCGGTGTTCTTTAATTTCCTTTTTTTAAAGATTTTTAAAATTTATTTATTTGATAGACAGAGATCACAAGTAGGCAGAGAGGCAGGCAGAGAGAGGGAGGAGGAAGCAGGCTCCCCACTGAGCAGAGAGCCCGATGAGGGGCTCCAATCCCAGGCCCGGGGAATCATAACCTGAGCCGAAGGCAGAGGCTTTAACCCACTTAGCCACCCAGGTGCCCCATGTTCTTTAATTTCTATCAGCAATGTTTTGCAGTTTTCAGTGTACAAGTATGGCACTTGTTTTGTGAAATTTATACCTAAGAGTTTTATTCTTTTTATGTTATTGTAAATGTAATTGTTTTCTTTAATTTTAGAATTGTTAATTATAAAAACATAGTAGATTTTTGTAAACTGACTTTTAATCCTGAAGCCTTGATGAACTGATTTTTTAAAAGATTTTATTTATTCATTTGACAGTGAGAGAGGGAACACAAGCAAGGGGAATGTGAGAGGAAAAGCAGGCTTCCCACTGAGCAGGGAGCCTGATGTTGGGCTCGATCCCAGGACCCTGGGATCATGACCCGAGCCAAAGGCAGATGCCTAATGACTGAGCCACCCAGGAGCCCCAACCTTGATGAACTTATTTCTAATGGGTATTTTTGTGAATTATTTAGGATTTTCTATATACATAATCAGGCCATCTGCCAATGAAGATTGTTTTATTTCTTCTTTTCTAATCTGGATGCCTTTTATTTTAAAAAATACTTTTCTACTGCCTTTCATATTTACCTATGCGATTATCTTTACTGATGTTAATTCCGTCATGCAGAGTCAAGTACTCCTTTGCATCTTTTCAATTCTGCCTGTAAGATTTCCTTTACTGTGTCTTGTAAATCAGATATGTTAGAGAGAAATTCTTTCATTGTTTTGTTTTTGAGAAGTTTCTGTTTTTATTTCCCCATTTTTGAAGCATAGTTTGCTGGATATTGAATTCTCAGTTGAGTCTTTCAAGCACTTTGGACATATCTTCCCACTGCCTTCTGGTCTCTGTTGTTTTTGAAGAGAAGTCAGTTGTCACTCTTATTGAGGATTCATTATATATGATGGATGCTTCTTCTCCTGCATCTTTATAGATTCTCTCTTTGTCTTTTGAAAGTTTGACTATGATAATGTGTAGGTGTGGATCTTCTTGTGTTTATCCTACCAGAGTTTTTGAGTTTTGGAGGATATGTGGACTAATGGTTTTTTAAAATCAAATTTGGGCAACTTTTCGTCATTATCTCTTCAAATAATTTTCCTGACTTTTTCTTCTATTCTGAGATTCCTATGATACATACATTGATATTCTTAATTGTTCTCAGAGGTTTATGAAGCTGTTTCTTCCTCTTCTTTTTCCTCTCTGTTCTTCATACTGTATAATCTTAATTGCCCTATATTCAAGTTCACCAATTTTTTTTTTTTGGCCAGATAAAATCTGCAATTGGGACCTTCTAGTGACTTTTAAATGTTAGTACTTGTAACTTCAAAACCAGAATTTTAATTTTGTTCTTTACTTATAATTTGTATCTCTTTATCAACATTCTCTATTTGGTGACTTTCATTGTCATACTTTCCTTTAATTCTTTTGGACTATTTTCCTTTAGTTCTTTGAACATATTTTTAAAAACTAACTTAAAGTCTTGGTCTAGTAAGTTGGATCCCTCAGGGATAGTTTCTATTAGCTGCTTCTTTTCCAGTGTATGAATGATACTCTATTATCCTTTTGTGTGTCTCATAATTTTTTCTTAAAAAGTGGACATTCTAAGTAATAGAATGTGGAAACTTTGGCAATTAGACCATCCTCTCCCAACCAAGTTTTTATTGTTTTTATTATTATTCTCTTCTTATTGTTGTTGTGGTACTGTGTGTTTTGTAACTTTCTAGACCAATCCTATAAAGTTTGGTTTCTTTGTAGTGTGTAACTTCTAAAGTCTCTGTTTGTTTACCTTATTAATCAGCCAATGCTTGGTCAGAGATTTCTTTAAATGTCTTGAAAAACTAAGTCTTTGCATTCAGGCTGTGTATATGTTTTTAGGGCATGATTTCAATGCTCTGGCAGTCAGTTTATAACTCTGTCTTAGACTTTATTTTCTGCTTCCACAGAGATTCAAGGTCAGCCAGAGGTGAGAGACTGGAAACTTCTCAGGTCTTTCCTGAGCATGCATACAGCTTTGTGTATGAGTGCAGCCTTCTGGGTCCCCAGGAATATGCTAGAGCTTTTCAAAACCTCCTATGGACATCATATTTCCCTCAACTTACTTTTAAGTTTCTGGCCAGGCTCTTATTTATCTGTGATGTTAAATAATCACCACTGATGTTTTTTGACACATGCCCTAAAGATAGGCTTTTCCACCAGCAGGTGTTCTGAGTCAGATCAAATAACACCATCACCTTGAATGGGCTTTTGCAGAGGCTGTGAGATAAGTCAAATAGTGACAATGTTCTGCAGATGGAACTTTTTGTGGAGCTGCAAATCTGATCCACCTGCCCCTCCAGTGACTGCAAGCCTGCCATTTTTCACAGCTATCATGGTTGTGAGGCTGCTGGTTTCCCCTACTACAGAGGGGAAAGAGTGATAATAGTAAATCAAGTTAAAATGCCACAAACTATAGTCCTTGGTGAGGTATAGCAGTTTTCCCTGAATAAGTTCTTTTTAGATTGTTACAGGACTGGTTAATTGCCAATGATCTAAAAAGTTGATTTTGGTGATCCTGTCACTGTTTTCATTGTTTTTATGGAAAGGGAAATTTACAGAGGTCCTCATTGTACCATTCCAGAAGTCTTCTACCATTATTTATTCTTAATGGGAAAGGAAAATTGATTAGAATTTTTCATACATTATACATGATTCTTCAGCTCCATTTTCATCAATTTTATTTAGGTGGCTACATATTTAGCTCAAAATTCATGAATTTATGACATGTGGCAGAAACATAAATTTTTCTATTTCTTTTCAGCTCCTTCTTCATATACATAGTTCCTCACATTATATCAAATATTCAATCTCCTAAGTGACCCTCCTATCTATTCCTGCTATTTTAGTTATGCTTTTTTTTTTTTTTTTTTTTACCATTAGTACCCAGAACGAAACACCATATTCCTTCACCAATCAGACCTTTGCAGAACATCGGACTTTTTCATTTCCCCAGTTACAGATATTATGTTTATATTGCTGTTGCTTATCAGCATATACACCTGCTTGAGTACGTGAATCTACACAGATTCATATAAGTAAGACTGGGTAATGAAAATTGTGAAATAGATGCAGATAGGTTAGTTTTTCTGTATTGGAATTCAGAAACTTGGGTACATTGGAATTTGAAAATGGCTAGAAGGCTAGTCTGCTGAAACACATTTTTCCAACTGCCTGCCGTGATGCCTATAAATTCTTTAAGAATCAATGGAGAGAAAAAGTTCCATCCATCTTTAATGACTATAAGGATAATCATGAATTTAAAATACCAGAGCACACAAATTTTTACTTGGTATTTTATTTTGTGGATATATATAAAATATATGTATATATATAAATATATATATACACATAAATATATGTATATAAAATATATGTATACCTACATATATTTTAATACTAGAATAGTGTAAGGTATCTTCTACTGGAAAATACATTACTTTATAATACCTTTCTAATGTTGACCTTTCAATAAAAGAACTCATTATCACTAGCTAACCACACACACACTTAAAAAACAAGAATACAAAAAGGGTAAACAAATTAATTTGGCCACTAAACCTTTATGACATCTTATTAAAATGTTATCATATGTATGAATATCATTGATTTTATTGAAAATGTCCTTCCTGAATTTTTCTATATCTAAATTATACACAGTTATGCATAATCCTTTGTTTATTTCCAGATAAGTTTAAGAGTATATTTTTTGGCATAATAACTTCTAATTTCTTAAAAACTTTAAAACTCACGCAGAAAAGTTCTCCTTCTATAATTTAGCAGACTTATTTATGAGTTTCTCCTGAAATTCATACCATTGCTTAATGGGACATCTCAAAGTATATTTCTTTCTAATAAGTTTAATGGCCTCAAGTCTGAACATAAAAAGCAGCAAAACACACACACATATACACACAAACACAGTATGTTTTAGAATTGAAGATGCCTAAGCAGTCAGCTTATAGGAACATTCGTCCTCAACCTTCTATCTTATAAAGATCTAGATTTTACCTAAAAGTCTAGGGCAAAGACAAAAAAAAAAAAAAAAGCTTTTAAAAGATGGAGCCTAAAAAAAAAAAAAAAAAAAAAAAGATGGAGCCTATGAAGGACAAAACGAGAGACTAAAATTGGGATCTCTCTGATTTCATCTCTTTCATTTCAACATGTATCATCTATTAAATTATTTGTGTTGCTTATAACCATGAAATTACACTTTACTACTTGTGCCATTAACCAGAAGCATAGAGCACATGAAACCAATGGAGTTGGAAGCATAAACTTAGACATTTAAATGTTATAGTCCCCAAACCTTCCCCTAGCCTTTTTCCCAAATAGGTTGAACCCTCCCTGAATGAATGAAGGAACAGATTTCATATTTTTATGCTTAAGTGGAGCAGGAAAGGGGAAAAAGAAGTGTTATAATGGAGGAATATTCTGCTAGTCTCTCATTTTGGCTATGTGTTAAGAAGAACTAAATTAAGTTGAAATAACCTCAAGAGTATCTTGAAGAACTAAGTTAAGTTGAAATAACCTCAAGAGTATCTCGAAGCTGTCTAGAAATGTCTTTTTTCTTATTATTCATTTCAGTCATTCTTCTGACTGAAGCATGCTACCCTCACCCCACTTGAAATGACATCATTGGGATTTCTGCAATATTTACTATTATATGTTTCTCTGGGTCCCTAGCAAAAATCCGAATACTGGGATGCTGGCCCTAATGAACGGACTTCATTGAAATTCTGCAAAATTAAAGTAGCAAGAATAATCAATACACTATCAAGGAAGACACACAGACAATATCCATCAGGCTTTTTTCCCATTAATTTTATAGAACACTATTTTATCTGGGGAGAGAATATACTTTGGATTCATGGAGGCCTACGTTTGAGTTCCAGATTCATCCCTTACTAACTGTGTGGCCTTATGCAAGTTATTTATTATATTTGAGCCCCAATTTCCTCATCTGTAAAAGACAGGTAATAAAATCTGTTGTGAGAATCAAACCAAATCATAAACATAAATTAAATGACTGGATTGAAAGTAAAGTCGGACTCCTATAAACCTCAAAGACATTCATCCAGGACAAGTTTCTCAATTTACATGGAGAGTCCATAAAAGGACCATCCATTAGATGTGTGAAAAAAAACAACAACATGCTTCCTTGAAGAGATCTCCCCTATCAGGATGTAACTGTTATCTTTTCTGGAGTTACAGCTGTGTTTAAGCTCAGCTATAACTCTTATCTCAGTTTCAAGAAGTGAGTACCTACAGTAAAAGTTTCCAAATTAATTACCAAGAGTTTGTGTTGAAATTATAATTTATTACTTTCTCTAGATGATATGTTGCCTAAATCACAACTGTTTCCCTGTATCCCAGTTAAATAAAAATTTTGAACATCAGAAATGTAGAAGTAAAAAAAAGAAGGGAAGAGAAGGGGAAGAGCAATAGAGAATGTGTCCTTACATGGGGTGGGGGGTGAGGAAGAGTGGGTGGTAGGAATGTGTGTGCGGAGTGTGGGTGAGGGGAGCTACTTCTTAACTATCTTGGAACCAAGTTAAACCCCTCTATTGTCCTTTAATTAATACAAAAGCTAAAGACAGAAGCGATTTTCTCCTTACGTGATCGGCCATAACTTTTGCAATCTCAAAGACAGTTTAGATAAAAGGGTCTCAAAAACCAGTGCAGTTTGGAGAAAGGCTAAAAGCTAGGACTCCAAACTGCTTTTATCTATCTAAATGGAACTATAGAACTGCATTAAGGTCTCTGCCATCCGTCACTATTCAAGACAAGGATGAGAGTTCTGTTCCTGCTTAAAAGCAACCTACTGCCCCACACTGCTGCAATTAAAAATATAGATTTTCTGAATTTCCACCAAAATTTCCTGAAGTATCTGGCTTATTCCCCCGAATGCATTATCATCCATATTTGGATTGCATCTTTGTCAAAAAAAAAAAAAAAAAAAGAAGAAGAAGAAGAAAGAAAGAAAAAAAAAATTGTTGGGAAACATTTGCTCGCTGCCATGTAACATCCAAAAATATCAAGGCATTAAGAGAAGCGTGAGAAAATGTGTATGGGTTTCTTATTCCAATTGCCATTCCCGAAAGCCACAACACGGTGATTCACTACTTCTCATGGAGAAAATTA
This sequence comes from Mellivora capensis, assembly GCA_004024625.1. Taxonomy (NCBI): domain Eukaryota; kingdom Metazoa; phylum Chordata; class Mammalia; order Carnivora; family Mustelidae; genus Mellivora; species Mellivora capensis. Next base: position 9,310 of record PISX010007381.1, read on the forward strand.
CCAATTAAGAGAAAGCAAAATGAGACACCGAGGGATAGAGTGTGGGCAGCTCCCATTATAGTCATGCTTTATGGCAGCTTCCCGGTCGCACAGCAGGAGCTTCAAGTGATAGTGTCTGGACTTCTCATGAAGCACGTGGCACGGCACTTCACAAACTTGGACACAGAGCATCAGGGTCCGTGGCCAGGCCAAAGCAATGATGAAAAGCAGGTAGGCTGAGTTTAGCAGTTTAGAGAAGGAGGAAGAGACATGACATGCATACATACAGGATCCTATCTCAGGAGGTCTCATGTGAAAGAAAATGAAAGAAAGCTAGGATAACAATTATTCCTTACTTAAGAGTTGAACTTTTTCTAACTGGTAAGTCAAGAAATAGAATGTAATACAGTCCTTTCAGAGAAGGTTATTATTATATAAGCAATAGAGACCTTGAAATTTTACTGCAAAGGGCTGACATAGGAAATTAATAAAGTTCTCTTAAAAGATTTTATTTATTTAGTTGACACAGAGAGAAAGCACAAGCAAAGGGAGTGGCAGGCAGAGGGAGAGGGAAAAGCAGGCTGAGCAGGGAGCCTGATGCGGGACTCGATCCCAGGGCTCTAGGATCATGACCTGAGCTGAAGAGAGACCCTTAACTGACTGAGCCACCCAGGCATCCCCAAAGTTTTAAATTATAAAATCAAAATAAAGATGTAGCTCTATTTCCAGTGTGAAATGAAGTCAAAAGGCCCATTCCCAGGTCCTAGGGGCCTGTGCCCCGGGGCCATTCATCCACCAGGACCCTTCTTCAAACCACTCCTTCTTTTTCTAGCCTCGGAGGTAGGAGAACTGGGGCCCTGGGTGGAAAGGCTTAAGTTTATGGCTATGGCTCTGGCATGAGGAGGAGCCTGGCCTTTGCACAGCCCCAACAGCCAAGCTTCCCATAAGCAGTAGCTCTGAAAACCATGGCCAAGAATGTTCTAACTTAAAATCCCACGCCCTTGAGGCAAATCCAATAAATCATCCATAGCACCTTCTAACTTGAGGCCCGAGCTTTGAGACTGGAGTCACACGGACTGAAGTCAGTAGGAATGAAGGGGAGCTCACCTCTCTGCTACAAACGAGGTACTTGGAAACCACCATCCACTCCTTGCACTACTGATAAAGAACTCTCTGAGGTGGATCTATCAGCCTCACTTAGAGGATAGAGGCCTTACTCCTGACTCCATGAGGATGAAGCTTCCCCTTCTGACGTGGTAAGGAATGGAAGGAGGGGCTCCCAACTTTGTGAGTGGAAAGCAGAATTTTCTAGTATTCTTTATCTCAACTGGGGAAGAAGACCACACAGCCAGGTTGCTTCCCATTGTTAAGCAGACCATGAGTTATGAAGATACTTTAAATGTTCTCAGTCTCGATTCTTCTAATACATATACAAATGATTAATAATGACAATTCGATTGCATCCAGACCATTCAGTTTTTCCACTTAGTTTTTGTTTCCTTGGCAAACATCTCTAAGACAGGAAGAAACCGAAACCAGACATCAATAGCTTTAGAAATCTGGTTTTGGTTCACCTTCTGCATCTGAGACTGGTTTCACTTAGAACCAGCACGTTCAGAGCAGTCTAAATAAAGCCCTCACCCCTCCCAGAACAGTGGAGGCCCCGAGCGAGTCCCAACAGCCAGCGAGCTAGACTTCTTCATCCTGAAAATTCTTAATAATCCAAACAATATGTGAAGTATTAAGCTAGAACACTTTTATGAAATTCCATATCCAATTCAAAAGCTGGATGGGGTTTGTTTCCTGGTTTGTGTTCACAGATACCCCATTCGTCAAGATAGCTAATAGCTGGGCTTTGTAGACTTAAAGAGTAAGCTATTTCAGCTATTGTCAGAACACAGCGTAGGCTGTTGGTAGCCAGGCCCGCTAGGTTTCAAATCCGGCTGTGCTACTGACTCAGCCTCTTCTCCCCAATTTCCCCATCTGCAAGCAAAGGTAAAGTTAGCTCTTTCATAGGGTTGTTAAAAAAGTAATACAAAAAGGAATTAATTAGTATATGTAAAATGTCCAGAACAATTCCTGAAACATTAGGAGAGCTCGATAAATGTTAGATTCTATTATTATGGTGAACATGCTCTCCATCCCACAGGGGAAGAAAGGAAATGACTATGAAGTCGACTAGGGCAGCCCTCTAAGTTTCTATCAATGAGAAGAGAGTGGAGAACAGAGAAGAAGGTGAGAAGCCAGGGCACACATGCAGCCAGGTGGAAAACACCCTGCAAGGTCATTGCAAAGGTGTGGCTGAATGGCTTTGCTATTCAGAGTAAGTTCTGGAAGAATGTCATTATGATGATTGGCAGGAATCATCTGGAAAGTCAGTCATTTTCTCTTTTATACTCTGAAGAATTAAATTACAGTTGATGAGACAATTTTATCTCAGAAGAATAAAATAACTGGCAGACTATACTTGAGGAGGGTTTTCTGGCCTCTTGCAAAAAGAACTATCCATCTACACCAAGTAATTCCTCTCCCGTCTTAAACAGAATGGGACCACAATGGCTAGTAAAAGTTTTGGAGGTTAAAAATAATCAAATATTGACTCAAAGATAAAAGAGCACATAAAATACATGTCTTACTTCTTTTTATCTAGAGCCATTAAAGATACATAAGTTCTAGGAAAGATGAGCCAATTGCTACATTGTAAAATGTGTTTTCCTACGTATTGATTCCAGAATGACACCAACATCAAGTGATATAGACTGTTCATCTCTATATTCTGACTTAATATAATGATCTTTCACTTCCTGATGATCTCAAAATATTTTACAGACATTATCTCATTAAGAAAGTATTAATGGGAGATGCTTGCCCAAGCATCATGAAAAAGTGATGGGAGGTATGGGATGGAGGACCTGAAGTTCAATGAATGTAATGATAATAATCTGAATATATAATATTATGTAACCATACATAATGGAATAATAACTTATTATCATATCATCTTTAAAGGTTTAGAAACTCCCTTTTCAGTCAGGATATCAATTAAATTTTAACATATAACCCTGAGACTAGCAGGAGAGCATAATAATCTGTGATGAAGTAGACTTATCAACTCAGTCGAGAATTTTAAAGAGTAAATGCCAAATAAAAATAATTTTGTTTACAAATTTAAATGTGTAATGGTATATTCATTCCACATCATTTTCGCAACTCAAAAATTTGCATCACATTCCTGAAATATATACCAATAAATAAAAGTCTTTCTTTCTGGCCACCAAAAAATATAGGCACCTATCTTAATTTTTAGTGAAAGAAAACCAATGAAGGCATAAAATATCATATTCAATCCAAACTTCTAGTTCAGATGTACAGTTTCTGACCCAGAAAGAATACTTTCCTTGATGTTATGTAAACTTTTATGTACAGCATATTTATTTTATAATCTGTCATTCTGGGATGTCCAAAAATTAGAAAGCTATTAAGATATATTCTTCTCTTCAAATAACTGGTCTTTATGCATTATTTTAGAGAAATCATTTTATTATAGTTTATCCTGAATCCATAAAAAGCATGGCTCTTACACAAGCCCTTGAATAGTGTGGAGAGCAAAGGCTCATCCTGATTAACCCTAAACTCACACATTTCAGGGTGAGCCCGCCACAAACCCAGCTGGGAATAATGCCCAGTTTCATCAGAACTATGTATTTCTCCAGCTTCTCTAAGAGTGTAATGTGGAGCCTGTAAGCTAACGCTTAATATCTCTGTCTTCCTATCAAGTCTTTGCAGGAAGCCAAGTAACTTTTCTAAAAGTAACATGTGTGATGTGAATTTATGGAAACCCACTTTATCCTGATATCACCCTCCAGATCCTGCAAGCAAGACACACATGTCAAATCCGATGACACTCAGGAGTCGAACATGAAGGTTAACACCTTTTAGTTCATCTTTCATCCATACAGGTAGTCTCCAAAGGGAGGCAAGAAGCACATATTCCAACCTCTGTTTCTATTCATTTTATTTTATTTTTCTTAAAGATTTTATTTATTTATTCAACACAGGGAAAGATCACAAGTAGGCAGAGAGGCAGGCAGAGAGAGAGAAAGGGAAGCAGGCTCCCCATTGAGCAGAGAGCCCAATGCGGGGCTCGATCCCAGGACCCTGAGATCATGACCCGAGCCAAAGGCAGAGGCTTAACCCACTGAGCCACCCAGGTGCCCCTCTATTCATTTTAATCTCAGCTTTTAAAAAGTCTACATTTTATGGTTTATATCATGTGAATAATGCTTGAGCGTGGTAGTGATATGGAGTTAATCCAAATGGGCCTAGTTCGAAAAAAAGGAAAAAAAACATTCCTTTGTATATAAGAGGAGTTTTATACAAAGCAGGTCTTATTTATTCTCAAATATGTGTCATTTGCTCTTCCTAAACTTGTGGCTTGATTCTTTTTTAAAAAGGAACATAAGGACGCCTGGGTGGCTCAGTCTGTTGAGCTTCTGCCTTTGGCTCAACTCAGGTCATGATCTCAGGGTCCTGGGATAGAGCCCAGCTTTGAGCTCCCTGCTCAGTGGAGAGTCTGCTCCTCCCACTGTCCATCCCCACTGCTCATGCTCTCTCTCTCTCTCTCTCTCTCTCAAATAAATAAATAAGTAAAATCTTTTTTAAAAAAGGAATATAAACTTATTTTTTAAGTTTAGTGGAGATACAGTAAACCAGAATGCTTGAAATTTTTTTAATCTAGAAAACTTTCTTCCCCATACCAGTTATGTGATCATTCAGGACTAATTTATCAGGAATTCACAGAGACCCAGATCATTATTACAAGCTGTAAACGTGGGAACAGAGCGTGTTTGAACTGAGGGATTTAAGAGCATCCAATGACAGCAAATCATAATGACAGACGGTGTGTCATAAAAGCAGTCTGAGAAGAATTGTGGAAAATGCGTTATCACCGAGTCCGTGTCGGGGCAACTATGTGATTTTCCTGTAATTCTTACTTCTTAAAAGGGCCAACCCTTAGGAATTCTTTTGGAATATGAACTGAGGTGCTTAGAAAGTCTCTCTTAGATGGCATGACTTGAAAGACCACAGGAAGGAGTGGGGGTAGGCATAGGGAAGGACATTCTGTTTTCCATGTAATTTTGTTTCCCCTTCACCTTATATAACATGCTGATGGAAAGTGACAGCAAAGAAGCTCCGGTAATTTGTCAAACACAGATTAAACACTACACAGATAACCTCCATGTGATTCTCCAGCATTTACTTCATTCGTAAGAAGACAATCTCTCAGGGAAGCATAGGCCTACATTTTTTTTTTCTGACGGTTATGTTTACATAATGTTAATTCCTCCCAAAATATTTAGATCTTATGTTGATTGCCACAATTGCCAGAATACACATAAATTGAACTTAAATTCTGTGATGTTTCAACAACTAGAATATAGAACACATTATAGTTTCTTTGTTCCTGAGAGACGGGTCTATATTCCTAAAATTGTCCTTTAATAACCCAAACCTCAAACACATTCCCTAAAAAGGAACAGAATGGGCTGGAATGAGATTCTAGGAACTTCATTATCTCTCCCCCACCCCCCAAAAAATGTGGCTCTTTCATCTCTCATAGGAAGGGGGAAAAGTCTAAAGTTATTATTAGGATATTCCTATTTGTCTGATCATTTTTCCTTCTATATAATCTAGTCCTGGAGGATTCAGCTGGAGCCTGACCTTGCCAGAGCAGTTCATACTGGCTAGAGAAAATAAGTTATAAAGTACTTCTTCCAGATTCGTTGCTAAAATTCAAGAAGTTGAGTTAAACTAAGAGATCTTGAATCTCAATGACCAGAGCATCCAATGACCTATAATGACCAATAAACCCTAAAATGGGTTTAAAGGACATAGACATACTAAAATAATCTCTGTTGATCACTGCTTTCAATGGAAATTAAGATTTACTGAACAGCTTACCTGAACTTTCAAACACATATGTAACTTTATATTTGCAACTCACAGGGGAGATGTTAGTTGTTCCCATTTTACAGGAAATACAACTGAATCTGAAAATTGAAGCAAGTAGTCTAAAGCCATGTAGCTACACAAGTGCAGAGCACATAATCCCAGGGTTCTTTCTTTTACTCTACACTACACCATTTTTACCAAGTTGATTCTAGTACATTAACAATTTCAGTAAAATACCTGCTTAGAATATGGTGGTGAACACATCCAGTGGGGTCATAGCAATGAGTCACAATTTTCTGTAAACCCTTCCCCTCACACCTCTTGAGTGTGGAAACTGTGACTCATTTCTAACCGATAGAAGAAGGTGAAGGTGATGGGAGGTCACTCCCATGATTCTGTTCTGTTACCCAGACTGGAATGAGAGAGATTTACTTGCTAGATTTGAAGAAGTAAGTGGTCATGGTGTGAGGAGATCATGTGACAAGGAACTGTGGTACCTTGCAGAACCGAGGGAGGTCGCTGTCTGACCATCAGCAAGAAAATGAATTCTGTCAAATCTTAAATGAGTTTGGAAGCAGATTTTTCCTTGGTCAAGCCTCTAGATGAGGATGCACCTGGCTGATACCATAACAGACCGTTAGCAGAGAACCCACCTGTAATCAGTCTGGCCATGAAAACTATAAGATAATAGATGAGAGCTGGGATAAGTCACTAAATTTGTAGTAATTTGTTATGCAACAATAGAAAACTAATAAAGATGCATCTATCTTTACAATATATGCGTTTTTAAAAAAACATTTATTTTAAGAGAAATAGAGAGAGCTCAAGAGGGAGAGGCAGAAGAGAAAGGAAAGAGAATCCCCAACAGCCTCGATGCCCAGCATGGAGCCCGATGCCGCACTCGATCCCACGACCCTGAAATCATGACCTGAGCTGAAACCAACAGTGGGACTCTCAACGGACTGTGTCACACAGGCGCCCCTACAATACATGGGTTTCAAGCACACAAGGTACAAGCTACTACATTAAACATCTGTGCAGATTAAAGAGCAAAACTTCCTTTTCTATGTTAATGCACTTCTGAACACAGCGAAGGCAATCTGCTTAATGATATTCATCCGTGCCAATCTATAAGGAACAGCCTTTCCACCCCCTCAAGGAATGCTGATGAAAGATGAGTTTTTAACAGTTTCTCTCCATGGCATGCAAGTGTTCCAAAAGCAACCGGCAACATATTGGCATTACACGTTTCAACACGAAACCAGAGGCTCTAAAGTTTGGTGGGAAGTCAGTATTTCTTGACTTCCAAGATGGTAAGGCAAGTCAGAGTTTAAAACAGTCCTCCTCCTCTTCTCCTCTCACCCTTCCCCTTCAAATGTGTAATAAACACTTTTTGGGGGGGGCTTTTAGGGGTGAAAGAAATCTTGATCTTCACGAATTCTTCCCTTTACCAATAGGATGCTGTGCAATTCTACACTTACACCAACAATGAAGTTCAGAGCAACAGCTTGGGGGAATGTCTAGCTGCCGTTACATGCTGAACAGCCACGGTCTACGTGGAGAATTTCCTGTTCACTTTGGGAAGGGTGAGAGGACACCGGAATGGTCAGCTGGCAGAAACAGAGGTGCTATTACTCTATTTTTCTCCGTCTGTCACAATAGCTTTAGAGTTGTCTTACCACTCTAAGAATGTAATATATTAGTTTGACAGTAAAGATGAACATACAACTACAACAACAAAATAGTAATAACAAAGACTCATTTCCTGAAGCTACAAATTAGTCACTTCTGTCTATTTTGGAGACTTGAAGGGCTGATGAATTCAGTATTTGGAAAACACTGAAATTCGCTTTCCTTCTCAGCTATGATGAGGGAGTTGGGTCACGAGTGAAAACTCAGTTAGAACAATCAGAGAACAGATTCTGAGATGCCATTGTGAACAAAGAGCTGACCTAAGTTTTATGTGATGGGCAATGGCTCTCAACTTTGGCTTCTCAGTGAAAACTCTAGGGAAACTATAAAATCCTAGTGCCTGGGGCTAGGATGTGGCCTAAGATTTCTTCCTAAGATTTTAAAAGCTCCAGATAATTCCAATGTGCACCTACAGGTTGAGAGCCATACAAGGGAAGCTACATGTAGGAAAGCTCCTCAGGAAGCCTACAACTCAATTCAGTTTAATGAATTAAATTTTGAACTCTCAATACACAATCAAAACACTTTTCCTTGAGAAGTTAATGGTATTCGAAGACCCCCTTTTCATCTTTCATGCTTCTTTGCTCTCTCTGCCTACCAGGTCACCTCCTTCTTTGTAAGACTAGTTGTCCTCACTCTCTTCCTCTCCTTTCTGACTCCTGACAGGGTTCTGGGCAACTCCAACCTTCTGTGTGTGTATGAAAGAGACATTAAAAGGATTCATTTGTTTATTCATTCAAACAATATTTGTAAACACCCACTCTCTTCCGTGTATTATTCTAGACACTGGGATACAAAACCAAAGATTTCATTCCTGCGCTTAAAAATGGAGAATCGAATGGGAAGAGAGATGGGGCTTCAAACCATTAACATACCTTTCCCCTTGTCCCGGTGGGTATGAAGTGCAGGAGGACAGTCTGATCAGGTAAAGTGAAGAATGCTTCACAGGTAGAAACTAAGCTAATCCTTGAAGGATAAATATTACTTTGCTAAGCGAACACAGGGGGATAGCTTCTTATGATGAGAATGAAAAGCCTGTATAAAAATAGGGGCGTGTGGAAGAGAATTGTGACTACTGCCCCAGACGCGGTGAGTTTGTGGGAGTAGAGGAAGCAGAAAACAAAAGTGAGGTGTGGAAAAGGGTCATCACGCTACACAACACCTGAATGGTTGATCTGGTACTTAGCAAGAGCCGCGCATTGTCTACGCGCCTTCTAAGTATTTTCTTATTTAAACTTCATGGTACACATATGCATGAGACACAATTATTCTCATGTGTAAATAAGACAGTTGAGGCCTGGAGAGGCCAAGAGTGTTGTTTCAGGTTTTAATAGCAGTGGTCAGTTCTTACTTAGTCAGACTCCAGAAGCTAAGCATCATCTGCTCCTGGACCATTATCCCTTAAAAAAAAAAAAAATTATTTATTTGAGAGAAAAGAGAGAAAGAGAGCAGGAGTGGGGGAGGGGCAGAGGGAGAAGGAAGAGCAGATTCCCTTTTGAATGGGGCTCATGACCTGAGCTGAGGGCAGAGGATTAACCCACTGAGCCACCCAGGTGTCCCTCTACTGTCCCTTTTGAGGAAAAAGTGAGACAGCTAAGCAGATGCCAAATATATAACTGTAATAACGGCCTCAAATGGGAACTTTTTGCTATATTTCATCATCTATTTCTTCTTTAGATTATTAAATTAATTCTCTCCCCCCATAATAATTCCCTCTCACGTTGGGCTTGGGTGTGACCTATGCACCAAGAGTTTTAAAAGCTCCCCCACATAATTTTTTAAAAATATTTATTTTTATTTGTTTTAGGAGGGGGTGGGGCAGAGGGAGAGGGAGTCTTAAGCAGAGTCTGGGCTGAGCACAGAGCCTGACGCGAGGCTTGATCCCATGACCCAGCAATCATAACCTGAGTCAAAGCCAAGAGTTAGATGCTCAACTGACTGCACTACCCAGGTGCCCCTGCCCACATAATTCTAATGTGCATTGAAGGCTGAGAATGAATGGACAAGAGATGCAAAGCATGGGTAAGGAAGCTCCTTAGGGAGCCTGCACTTCAGTTCTGTGATCATCTGCTCTTAGAACCCCTAATGCTGCTTGAGATCTTCTTGGATGCCACCACTTTCTGCTAGGGTAAGACATCTCGTTTAGTGTCAAGAACCTCTCAATCTATGTGAAAGCAATGGCATCCGTTTTCAGCATTAATAGGGCACCAAGGGAAAATTCTGAGGTTGGAATCTCTGGAGAAATCTAATAATTTTAAATACCTTCCTGTATTGTCAAGGTGTGGTCCTTATGACCACAATTAAGAAATTACTACCAGGATGGCAATGCCAAACAGTTAAATTCTTTATTTTTTTCCCTATTCAGCTTTTATAGCAATCCATATCATCTGGGTATTTGCTGGACCGTGTGCTCAAGCCAAAGATTAACCTTTGTGGGGAAAAAACATTTAAAAGCAATGCGTGTTGAAGCATCTGGGGGCTCAGTCAGTTAAGCATCTGCCTTTGGCTCAGGTCATGATCCCAGAGTCCTGGGATCAAGCCCTACATGGGGCTCTCCGTTCCGTAGGCATTGTTCCTCCTTCTCCCTCTGCTGCTCCCCCTGCTTGTGCTCTCTGTCTGTCTGTCAAATGAATAAATAAAATCTTTAAAAAAAATGAAAAGCAATGCACATTGAATTCTAAAATTTAATATCTTCTTCTGAGTTAGAAGACATCAGAAGGAAAATTTTAAAAAATCGTCGATATCCTTCTGATATAAGAGAGAATCTGGCTTTGAGTCAGAGAGATGAAAGACGAGAGAGGAGGAGAAAAGAAGAGAAGGAAAAAGAGAAGGAGAAAGAGGAGGGAGCTTCTTGATTCAGAAAAAGGAGGAAAGGAACATGTGGGTGGCTAACTGGTTGAGGGTCTGACACTTGGTTTTGGCTCAGGTCATGATATCAGGGTCATGAGATCGAGCCCGCCCCCCCACCCCGATCCCCTCCCCTCCAATTGGGCTCTGTACTGAGCATGGGGATGACTTGAGATTCTCTCTCTCCCTCTCCCTCTGCCTGTCCTCTCCCACCCTCACACACTCTCTCTCTAAAATAAAATTTTTAAAAAAAGAGAGAGAGAGAGAGAGAAGAAATAAAAAAAGAAAGAAACACTTTGAGACTACTTCTTCACAGACATATGAGACAAGTGACAAAGAACAGGCCCTCCTATTAATGAAAATAAGCTGCCAAAGTCCAGGACCATGCAGAAAATAACAAAGCATTTAATTATACAGTGACAGTTGCAGCGCTGGGGATTTCCCGGAGATTAATAGAGCAGCTGGGAAGAGTCAATGGCCCTGGGGACAGCAGAAATGATCCCAGTGAATGAATAATACCCAGGAAAAGCCTCTTGTTAACTCCGCTATTAAGCAGAAAATGGAGGAGGATCTGGGTGCTCGGTTTGTTTTCTCCTTTTTCTTCCTATTAAAGAAAAATTAACGCAGGGGATAGTTTGGTTTCAATTAAGATTCCTACAGAGATAATTAGACTATCTAGTTTCTCTCTCACTTTTCAAGTCTCTTAACCGTGGATAAAAACTTCTCCATTACCCCAGGCTAAACTAGGAGTTAGGATCAAGATAATCTTTGAAAAGGTGAGACGGGCTGAAGAATAGATGTTACAAACATTGAGCTTTTAAGAGGTGGTAGAACAGGCATTCAGGTCAAGTAGTATTAAGGCCACGATGAACCCCAAGTAAAATACAGAATTCTTTTTGGAGAACAAGGCTTACAGTGTATGGAGAGTAAAAACAATATTCAGAACAACCAAATGCTAAATATTAATATAGTAATACAAAATTTAAACTTGATTTGACTGGCAGCCAGAAAGTTCCTTAGGTCTGGGGTCTTAGCACCATTGCTAGTTGGCTCCTATGTCAGTGACAACTATTAGCACCTTTAGCTCTTAAGTGTGACAATGTCAGGTACAAATGCAAATTAAAGCCAAATAAACTTACTGCTTCTTCTTGGTCATTTGGCTATTATAAATAGCAAAACTAAATACTCTGAGACCTTCTGTTTTTAATTGTTTTAGGACTACAATAAAGTAAGCCTTTTTATTCTTTTATAGGATTACATCATGCTTTGTTTTGCATTATCAGGAAATAAACAGATCTGGAAGACACCAGGACCTAGAAAATTTTTTCCCACCAGCATAAATTAGAGGATAGCAAGCTGGGTCATAGAGTTCCAGAACTAGAATGGGTTCTTAGGCAAGCAGTAGTCTTATTTTAAGGATGCGGACTAGATATCCAGGAAGATGGATCACTTGCTTGTCCAAGGTCACAAGGCTAATCAGTGGCAAAGTCAAGACCATAACTTCTGCCTCCCACCCCCACCCAATCCAAAATTCATGTACTTCCACCAACCAGTATTTTCTTTTTCTCACATGGCCAGCTTTAATGTCTCCTTGGTGAAGAGATGTTTATCTTTCACTATCTAATAGAACAGGTTTTCGTTAAAGGACAAGAAAGCACGCTCTGCTCAAAGATCCAAGCTTGGATAAGCACTGTCAGTTAGAAAAGGTCACAGTGTTTCTACAGATATAATAAGGAAGTTACACAAACACATGTACAAAGATTTCTAATCTGTTGATGTTTTCTTTGATCATCATGCATGAAGAAATGCCCAGAAATGAGGCAGTGTAACGATGAAAAGGGAATGTTCTTTGGGACCCGTTCTTACCACAACACTAATTCCTACACCAATTTATCTTCTCTAAACTTTGGCTCTACCAGGTACTGGAGATATATTTTACATACTTAGTGTGAAGATAAAAATTAGATAATTGTAGGGCCCCGTAGGTGGCTCAGTTGGTTAAGCAGCTGCCTTCAGCTCAGGTCACGATCCCAGGATCCTGGGATTGAGTACGGGTAAGGCTTACTGCTTAGCGGGGAGCCTGCTTTCTCCCTCTCCCTCTGCCTGCTGCTCCTCTGCTTGTGTTCTCTCTCTCTCTCGCTCTCTGTCAAATAAATAAAATCTTTTTAAAAAATGAGATAATTATATGTAACATATAAAGGATACACATAATGTGTGTTTTTACCAGTATCATGTTAAAATTGTATTTAGCATGTAATGTATAATCAATAGCAAGATTTTACTTGTTCTTCCTTAACAGAGCTTTTCCAACCAAAATGATAATCATTAGAGAGAAATAAATGTTATACAGAAGGAGGGACATATTACCCCTTCCACAGTTTTCTACTTACCACTGGCAGGAGTTAAGAGAACACCCCAGACCACCATGTCTTCTCAGGGTAAAAAGAGAGAGAGCCTTTTGTTCCTTGACATCAGTTTCTCATATTGTCCCTCTTCCTGGTAAGTCAAATAGAACTTTTTGTGATGATGGAAATGTTCTCTATTTGCACTGTCCTACCCGAGTTATTGAAATAGCCACCTAACTCTTTCCTTCTCTCACCCTTGTTTCAAATCTCTCTGCCCTAAATGCACACACACCCTATTGTATTCTTAGCATAGAAATTAGAGTAGTACCGTTAAAATAAAAACCACATCATATCACTGCTCTGCTTAAAATATTCTAATGGCTTTCCATCTCATTGTAAGAGTCAAAGTCGTCACATCGGCCTATAAGAACCTATATGGTTTCACTACCTTCAAGAATCTCTCTGACCTCTTTCCTTTCCTCCACTCCACTCCTCTCCTCTCCAACTAAATTGACCTCCCTCCTCAGTGTCCTTGCATACATAGTCCTTTGCACTTTTTGTTCCTTTTGCCTGGAATGCTCTTTATTCAGATAATCAAGCACAAAGCTCACTCCCTTACTTTCTACAGATCTTTGCTTAAATGACATCTCATTGAAATCTTCTCTGATCACTCTTTAAAATTCTAATGCTCAAAACTCTCTTTCTAGACCCATCTTTTTTTTTCCACTATAGCCATCATCGTTTGACATAATTTCCATTGTAAATATTTTTCTTATTAATCTCTTTCCCTTTAGGATGCAAATTCCATTGTTTTTAACTATATTGTTCATTGCTGTATTTCCAGAGCTTGGGCTGTGGCTGGCATCCAGTAAACATTGGTTAAATAAATGGTTCTAAAGCTAAAATTTCAGGAAGAAGGAGCTTCTGAGGGAATTTTCAAGACCTGCACCAAAAGTGAGAGCTAAGAAGTGGAGAGCTTGGTGAATTCCTTTGTCAGAAGTTCATGGGAAAGGCAGAAAGCTAAACCTTCTAGTTATCATGAATTTCAGTAAGAATATGAACCAGGAAGCTCGACATCAAGAAATTTTTATAATTTCTTAGGCAGTGTGCATCCTCAAATATATTATTTTCTTAAGAATTTATCCATTTCTTAGTATTAACTTAAAATGTTAATTTTCTTAGCAACAGCAAGACAGGGAAGAGTTGAAGATACACTACATAGAGTCCAGATTAGGGATGAGATAAGGGGGTTCAAAGAACTATAAGAGTTAAAGCTAATGATAATATCTTTAATAAAACCCAAACACCCCTTTGGTCCATAGTGCCTTTAGTAAGGAACATAGGAGAACAGGGAAACCAGTAGGGATCTATGGTGGGTGGGTCCTCAGGGTTTAAACAGAGAGAAGACCTTTGGGATGTTCATACCTGAAAACCAATGTCACTGGTAATGGGGTATGTACACATCATCGTTTTAGAGAGATCCAAAAGTGGTAAGGTGTTGCTTAGTTTGTAAATTAACCCACTTACAATACTAGAACCAAAGAAAGTTTTTGAGATTTGGAGCATTTGGCTTAAATACCTGAAAACCTAAGGACAGAATAAAAACAAGAAGAATGACCCTTGGTTTAAGATGCTAATAATGGACAGATTTAAAGATAGAAAATAAAGAAGAGGACAAAGGACACCCTTTATTATCGCATAGTTTCTTGGGTCACGAGTCTCGCAAAGACTACAGCATCTGTTGGGATTGTGGTCTCATTAGAGGCTTGACTTGGACAAGGTCCACTTCCACGCCTCTTCAGGTTGCTGGCAGAATTCAGTTCATGGTACTTGTAGTATGGATGCTCTTTTTTGTGTTGTTGTTGGCTATCAGCCAGGGGCCACCATCAGCTCCTAGAGTTTACCCATCATTCTTTGCCATGCAGCCCTCTCACAACATGGTGTCTTACTCCTTCAGAGCCAAAACAGGGGTCTCTCACTTCAGTAGGCTGAGACGGAGTCATACGTAATGTAACTTCATCACAGAAGTGATATCCCACTTTTGCCATTTTCTATTGGTTAGCAACAAGTTATGGTTTCTGCCCAAACTCCCGGAAAAGGGACATGACTCATTAGAGGTGCTCTCCAGGTGTGTCTGTCACACCCACACAAGCATCATCATAAATCTCCAGATGATTAAGTTTAAATCGCAGGCTGCCACTACCATACATGATAGCATGGATCTATGTGTAGACTAAGACATGACTGATAGATTCTAGATGGGGAACTGAACACTCTAAACCATAGGTGCTCCCTCTCCCTCACCACCATCACACAAAGAAGCATTCACTTCTGTTCATCAGACCTCCCTGAAATCTCTCAAATCTGTCCACTTTTCCATAAAGCTCACCATGTGTCAAGGTCATTGCCATGCCTTGCTGGGACTGATAGAATAGGCTTCCCAGTTGGTTTTCCTGCACCTTTGCCTCTGCCCCATCCCTCTATAATCTATTCTTCACACAAAGCCAGAGTGATTTTTCCAAAATATAAATATGATAACATCACTCCCTAATTAAAGCCCTTTATTGGCTGGCCCTCACATTTTCGTTAAAAACTTCTTAACATAATCTGGTTTCTCCTTAATCTTTTTAGCCCCCTTGGAACTCCATGGTCCATTGAAGTTAACGAAGTTTGTTGCTTTTTCAAAAGTGTCCTCTTTTTTCTTGCCTTCATTCTTGCTCTGCTATTTCCTCTGCCTGAAACATATCCCCATGCCCCTCCTGCCTCTCTCTCCTCAGACAATCCAGACTTGCTAATTGGTATTCATCTTTAGTTCTGTGATCTCGGATCCCCCAAGCCTATGTTAAGTGCTACTTCTGTTTCCCCAGAGAACCATGTACTTCCCTTTCCCTTTCACAGCACTTGTTGCTGTTTCAGAATGTACCTGGTTTCTTACCTGCTAAATCCCTAAGACGAACAGTGATTCAACCTAGTTCCTGTTGAGTAGTTGTTGAATGAACAAATGACGCATTTTATGATGAGCAGTTATCTTGCCAGTGTCTCAAATGCCTTACATTTATTTTCTAGCATTGAAAAGTATGGAGAGATAACTAGACATCATGTACACAAGGACTTTTTAACGTTGAGATAATTTTAGACTTAGAAGAGTTGTAAGAATAGTACAGAGAGTTCCCTATTCCCTTCACCCACATTCATGTAATGTTAATATTTCACATAACCATAGCACAATGATGAAAACTAAGAAATAAACATTGGTATGATTCCATTAACTAAACTACAGATTTTATTTGGGTTGTACTAGTTTTTTTCAATAATGTCGCATTATTGTCCCCTTCCAGGATATAATTCAAGATCCCCTGCTACAGATGGGATTGTCATGTCTCCTTAGTCTCTTTGAATCTGTGACAGTTCCTCAGTCTTTCTTTGTCTTCCTTAACCTTGACACTTTTAAAGAGTACTGGCCAGCTCTTTTGTAGAATGTCCTTCAATGTGGGCTTGTCTGACGTGGATCCATGATCAGATATGAGGTTACTAGAGTTACTAGAAAGAATGTCCCTGACATGAAGTGCCCTTCTGAGGGCATCAGATCACGATGGCATTATGCCTTCTTCCCAGTGATGCTAACCTTTAGGACTTGGTGAAGGTGGTACCTTCAAGGTTTCTTCACTGTATAGTTACTATTATTTCCTTTACAAATTTTTAAAATATTTATTTATTGAGAGAGAGAGAGAAAGAATGTGCAAATATGAGCAGGGGGAAGAGCAGAGGGAGAGAAACTCAATTGACTCCATGCTGAGTGCAGGTCCCGCTGTGGGGCTCGATCCCACAACCCCTATACCATGACCTGAGCCCAAACCAAGAGCCGGATGCTCAACCAACTGAGCCACCCAGGCGCCACTGTTCTCTTTATAATTAATAAATGCTTATTTTAGGGGTGAAACACTCAGATTATGTAAATATCTTGTTTCTGCTTGAACTTTTACCCACTACACCTATCCATGGTTGACTATAGCAATTCCTACCATGGTGTTCAAGGGTTCTATTTCCTTTGTTCATTATTCACTCATTGGAATTGCTTTATTAGGAAGGCTTGTCATTTCTTCCTCTTTTATTTCTTTAGTCACTTGTTTGTTTCTATCAGTATAAACTCAAGCATATCCATGTTTTCCCCTTGGGTTATAATCAATACTATTATTGGATTTATGTTCATATTTATTTTGCTCAAATGGTTTCATCTCTCATTACTGGGAGCCCTTTCAGGTTGGTAGACATGCCTCCAAGCTCTTCTACTTGTCAGTATTTCCTTACTTTCTGACACCACAAGATATCCCAGGCCCATCTTTCCTTTGCCTGTCCAAGACCTGGAACTGAGTACTTCTCTAAGGAATCCTGGTTCCTTTGATTAGAGAATTATACCTGCCTGTCTGAATGCTACACTCATTCCCACACTCCCTGCACTGGAGTTATCTCTTCTGTTTCTCCTTACTATGACCCTTTTAGAAACCTGTAAGGGCCCATGACATAATAACGGACATATGGCAATACAATAGAATAGAAAGTGTGCTGAATTTAGAGCTGGAAGACATTTCTGATAATCTCGCCTGTTAACTCTGAGTCTGGTTTGGACAGAAAAGATATTGTAAGCAAAAGAAATTATAAATATCACTGCAAATGAGAGAAAGCTGCCTAAGAACACTTGGCTATTATTTTCCCCACATGCATTCTCATGTTCCTAAATTTCAATGGGAGGCAAAGGATTCAGGTTATTATTATACGACAAAAAGGAGTGAATCAGTGAAAAGTGCCCGGCTTCTTTTCAATCTCTACTTTCCCACCCCTCCCCCCAAAAGGATTTGAATTTGAGATTTCACTTGGCCAGCAGGAAAAAAAAATGTAATTACCTTTACAAGAATAATCAAAACAATGACTCACAAACTCTGTGCAAGGATTTAAGATTATTTCCCTGTTTTGAGAACTTTGTGGGGGGGATTATGTTAAATAATATGCTTTAGGGTGAAAAAGAGGGTGCAGCTGTGGAACATCTCTGCTCGCAATGACACACATTCACAGGACCCAGGCTGGACTCTGAACAGCAAACAGTGACTTCCTTCAACAGCACATTCCAGGCCTGCTATTAAGGGAGTGAAGGCAAGAACATTCTAAAAGTACGATCGTAAAGGATCATTTAGAAGTCACTGGAAACTTATCTTTGGAAGCATTCTTTTTCTACTCTCTTGTGTACGGGCTGCTCCCCAGGTCTCAAAATACATATGTTCTCCCCTCAGAACCTATGCTTTTGAAAATAGCTTTTATTAGGCTGAATGTTTTTAATTAAGAAAAAAAAAAAAGAAGAAGCTTGAGCCCTTGAAAAAGGTTGGTATTCAGTAAAATCTGTACTAGGAATGCTTCGCTCTTTTACTACCATTCCATTATCTCAGATTCACGCACTATATATACAGTCTTGGTGTTGTTTAAAAGCCTGGAGCTCATCTCTTCCAGGAATGCTTAACATGATGTCCAGTTTACAGCTGCCAAGAAAGGAGTTCTATTTTGCTTTATTGGTTAAAAGCAATGAACTTGCTTTTAAGTCTCTTTTAACTCTCTTTTAACTCTCGCTGTGTCCATGCTTCACCCTCTGGTTGCTACACGGTACTGGTTTGATGGTCTGACCACTGAGAACTTGATGAAATTCATAAATAAAATCTTACTCGTAATGTCAGGTTTCCCAGGTACAATTTCCACATCCATCTCAATATCCACCATCTCGGCAAGACCAATGTCTGGGTTGTTAGATGGCATGGGGTAACTTACGTCAAAGGTTCAGCCCTTTGACATGCATCAGAAATTGAATGTTTTTGTTTTGTTTCTTAAGCATCTTCATTTTTGTCTTCTAATATTCAAAGGTTGAATGTACTCCCTCCCCAGAAAGTCAGAGAATATTAAATTAATGCTTGCAAAGTGACTTGGGTAAAGCCCTCCTGAACATCATTATAGTCATGGCTAATGAACCAGTAACTGCTGATAGAAAGACTCTAATTGACCACCCACAGATGGTGGCAGAATTGCAGGGATTCCCACACTGCCTTCAAGAGGATTGGCTCTGGGTTTGGGCCAGTATGGCTGAGGATTAGCCTAACACAGTAGAGATGGATCGAGGTACAAACTCTATGAGAACACCTCCCCTCTCCTTTCCACCTTATGCACAAGGGGCACTGCCCCAAACGCCAAGGGTGCGTAATTAAGAAATGAAGAGTTGGATAATCAGACACAGGTCATTATTAATCTCTCAGTCTTTTCTGCCCACTCATTTTCTTCCTGCTCAGTAGGTGGCCTTCACTCGGCTCTGGGGATGATTGTCTCCTGGTTCTGAAACCACTCATGGAAAATCTCTACTTACTTTCTTAACGCACAACAAGTTTGGCTATTTGGCTTTTTTTTAACCTGTTGGTTGAGTTAATTACCCAAATCTATCAGCATTTATTTGTCTCAAATTGAACGGGGGTCAAAAGAAAATCAGTTTAGGAAGGTGGGAGGAAATCAGCGTTGGCTGCCATATGGCACCAAACAGAGGCAAGCAGATACCTAGATGTTGTATCACAGATGATAAATATGCTATTAACATGCCATTCTCCTCCCCAGAAGGCTTGCAGCTTCGCTTACCATCCTGGGTTCCTGTCACCAAATCATACTTAAATTGGATGTATGAACAACTTACCGTGGAGAGCCACTCAGTCAGATGGTTTGGTGTTTTATGTATCTTGAGATACTTTGAATAAGCTGGAGGGACAAGCATGTGAAAGGGACACAGTTGTCTACCGAGCATGCTCAATGGGTTGCCTGCATGCTTCACCCAAAGCAACACCCTCCAAGCTGTGTGACCTTTGACTACCTGAGGGATATGAGCCAATGACTTCTCTTCTCCCTTCAAGGCATTTAAAATCTGGGAAGCTGCCTATTCCTCCACAGTTTACAGCAGTGAGCCCTCTGCAGTCAACAGTTGTGGGACAGGATCCATCTTAGGCAAGTCAGAGAGCAGCACAGGCATAGCGATGGATGAGCACAACGTCCATCCCAGGACAGGGTAGGGATGCCAAGTTTTTTTTTTTAATTTTAATGGAAAAAAGAAAAATGTTTTGTTCTACCCAGGCACAGCTCTTCTGCCTCAAGAGGGGACCCTGGCTTCTTGGATGAAGAAAATTGACATGATCAGCTTGCTACAAAGGCTGGCAGAGACGTGCTAGAAAATGACACCTTGTCTTAGTCGTTCTTTTCCCCGAGGAAGTATTTCTCAATCAGATGCAAACTGAAGCTGGCGCTTCATAGGAGGGACTGCACTTGGGTTTTAAACCCTAGTGTAAAGGTCAATCAGATCTCCTCTCCTTACGAGACTATGGACCCTGCACCCAAAACATGCTGACTCAACTCGAGGAAACACAGGAGTGAGGAAGCTGCTTTTGGTGATTGGTGACTATTTCGTTTACACTGAAAACACAACCCATGCCGCTTCTCTAGGCTGAGACACCATTTTTAAAGCCCTGCAGAAGAGATGATTCCCCAGCCGCTGTCAGTAGTTCATTCAAAGAAAGGGACTTTCTACATCATTGTACTGGAGAGGAAAGTGTCATCTTCAGCTTTCATTGTACGCTTTATATTTTATAAATACTGCATCATCTTTATTTTTTTATTTTTTAAGATTTTTTAAATTTTTTTTAATTTCTTTTCAGTGTAACAGTATTCATTGTTTTTGCACCACACCCAGTGCTCCATGCAATACGTGCCCTCCTTAATACCCTGCATCATCTTTCTTAATCACTGCCGCTGAAACAGACTAGTCCAAGGTGAAAACAAGAAGAGAAGCGAAAGCAAGGCCAGGAGCAAGGGAAAAAGTTCTAATCTTAAAACAAGATCCAGGGCTTCAATCTCACGTAGAACAAGAACTGCTAACGTTGCCGAGCATTAACAAGTCTCCAGGCACCATTCTAAGTGTGCTCATCGATTAGTCCACGCAATACTTACAGTGACAATCAAGGCAGTTTTTTGTTCTGCAAGTATGTATGGAGCACTACAGTGGGGCAAACACTAGTCTGGCCGCTGGGGCCACTGCCCCGCCTGTAACACACAAAAATGCCTGCTTTCTGCAGCCAGGAAGTGTTGCAGCCAGGATTTGGGTCCAAGAAGTCTGGCTAAGAGCTGTAGAATTATTATAGTTATTAGCAAGGTATCATAAAACGTAGCCTCTTTTGGAGGCCAATGAGAATCTCATAAATCACCAAGAGTTAAATGTAAAACCATCGGGAGATAGTTGTGTTCTCTGACTGGTACGGCTGGATTGCTGACATTGAACTATTCTAGAACAGTCCGAGCAGGGCCTAGACCTGAAGAGGGGTAGCACTTGCAGTCAGAGCTCCCGGGAACCCAGTCCCGGCTCTGCCATTCCCTCCATCTCTGCTTTTGGGCAGGTTGTTAAACCTCTCAGAGTCTCTGTTTACTCATCAGTAAGGTAAAGATGATAACAAGACTGAAATCTCGGTGTAATGGTGAGCCATTAAATGAGATGCTATAAGTAAAGTATTCTGTCAAATGCCTGGTGTTCTGGAAGTAAGCTATTTTCATTACTTACTGTTTATGGGACCTCAGAGCTAGACAACAGAATGTTCTCCTGAAGCTCATTTAAGTCATCTTAGGAATGTGAGCCCTGCCCCGTGTAAATGCCTGACCATGCGGACCCAGGCACACTGTCCTCGGCAGGTGTGTGCAGGGGGGAGGGCAGTGCAGAGAGGAAGGAGAGGTTGCTTCACCCATGCCCCCATTTAGCCTGACCCAGAGGCTGAGCAACCTCTATCAGGGCAACCGATTTTTATCCTCTGCCACAAGCTTTGCTTCCTATGGGTGCCTGCCCTCAGAAAGCCCAGGTTATCTAGGGCCCACAGATAACCGAGATGCCCGAAAATCATAAACTGCTTTGTCTACGAGGATTTTATTTGGCCTGGGGCCCCACAGCTGATGCTTTCATTCTCTTCAGCCCACAACCACTGGCTCTATTTTCTCTGCTCTCCCTTTTCTTCCTTACACTGTCTTCTCCCTTGGTGAGGATGCGTCCCTTGAGATATTCACGTGGCTTGAACTACTATAGGTAGAGCCTCCTCTCCTACATGTACTGTTCTCAAAGGCAGCCCCTTCTTTACCAAGAGGGATGCAGGACTCCAGTCCACCCAGGCCATGCCTCATTCAAATGATCGCTCTCTGTGATGCCCTGAACTTGGGAATGGACTAGTTGTGATTCTTCAGGATTTTCGTCATCTCCACCAAGTCTTACTTGGACTCCATTCCTGAGGTTTCATGGGCTATTTTGAACTTCAGGGTAAGGGGGCAAATCTAGACACAGACTCAGAGAACTTATGCCGGGTAGAACATACTGATTCTCAGCAGTCCCTCACTGTATGTAGCCAAAGCTGCTAGGAGCCTCAATTTTCATGCATAAGAATTCAAATTATTACGCACTTACTGCTCAACAACATAAATTTACCACCTTACACTTTTGTAGATGAGAGGTCTGACAGTCATCGGGGCCTCTCTGGAGGCTGTGGAAGAGAATCCATTTCCCTGCTCCTCTAGCTCCCAGAGTTCACCCACATTTATTTTTAGCCCATGGTCCCCTTTCTCTGTCCTTAAAGCCAACACAATCACATGTCTGTGACCATTCCTTCTTAGTCACATCTCCCTCCAGCCTCAGCCTTTGACCTCAGCCTGGGAAGGTTCTTCAATTTTTAGGACTCATGGGATTAAGTTAGGTTCACCTGGACAATCTCCTCATGTCAAGGTTCATAACCTCAATCTTATTTGCAAAATCCTGTTTGCCGTGTAAGATAATATACTGACAGGTTCTTGAGATAGGTTATATGGACCATTATATTTATTCATGGTCCCAAAGCTCACATTAATCTCACCAGCACCAAAGTCTCAAATCTCATTAACTACCTCATATAAACCAGCTTTGGGGGAGGCTCTGGGGGGCAATACATGGTAGTCTTTTCCCACTGCAAATGTTTTTTTTTTTTTTAATATATCTGTGTGTTTTGTTTTGTTTTTTAAGATTTTATTTATTTATTTGACAGACAGAGATCACAAGTAAGCAAGAGAGGCAGGGAGAGAGAGGAGGAAGCAGGCTCTCCGCGGAGCAGAGAGCCCGATGCGGGGCTCGATCCCAGGACCCTGGGATCATGACCTGAGCCGAAAGCAGAGGCTTTAACCCACTGAGCCACCCAGGCGCCCCACCCCCACTGCAAATGTTTTAAAATAACACTACTGATAGTCTTTCTAGAGTTAACACATTTTGTCAAATGTTTCCATTTGGTGATGGCATTCAAAAAGACCATGAGTGGGTTTTTCATTTTGTTTTGTTTCTGTGTATGTATATCCTTATATATCTAGAGCATACCACTTCAGCCTCTCCATTCTGTCTGCAGCGCTCTATCCCAGAGTAGAGGCAGTCACGTTTTTTTCTTAAACTCCCATATTCTAAACTAGAGGGAAAAGCTATACGTGAGACTAAACAGAGACTAGATATTAAGCCCATTCATATCTCAGAATTTTCCCAATGTTTCAAACCTAGGAAATACTATTCTTCATAGTGGGTTTTGGTTTGGAGTTTTTGGAGTAAAACTCTTAGTCAACACACACACACGCATACACATACATAGCACATGCATCAAGTAAAAGTGGAGATTTGAAAATGATCTAATTTAACTGAATGGCTATCTCCATATCTTTAGAATTCAGTTTTGTTTCCTCCTTTGATACATCTTTATAGAAAAATACTCCAAGATTAAAATAAACAATATTTCCTGAAAATTGCTTTCTTTATTTTTGCATTTGCTCTTCAACAAAACAAATCCCTTTCACGATCATAAAATTACAGTAAATCTGGGGTCATTCAAACCACGATAGGTCAGAAATGAACCCATCAACAGTGTGTACTATAAACTTGACTGAGCAGCCAAACAAAGGAGTTTGGGAGACTCTGGTGAATATTCTAAAGGGGGTCAAATAAGATAGAAGCATTTACTTATTAACTATGACAATGCAATATTGCATAAATAAGAGATAGTTTTTAAAATCTTGTTTCATGATACCTTAAACAAAATACATTTACTAAAGCTGTTTTCTCATGGTGGTAGGTTTGGGGATTCTTCGTTTGTACTGAACAAAACCTCCTTTTTACTGAATCTGAAACAATGACCTGAAAAAAACTATATGTAAAGTTTCCACTTTGACATCACAGCTGTTCATGCCAATTATTCATCCAAAATAGTACCACCATAATGTAATTCTGAATAATCCATTATGGGATCAAAAATAATTGGCAACAATAAATGATAGTGGTCCCTTGCATTTGCAAGAAGCATCATAGACTCTAACAATATTTATTGACCTAGAAGTCTCCAGCAATAATTAATCATGAATTATTCATAGCAGATAAAGGATCTTGAGTTATCTGATGGGATCCAATCCTACCCAATCTGCCCTCACAACATGTTTGAAGCCTTTTGGCATTTTGCCCTGTGTAGGAGCTTGATTCTTTCAGCTATTTGGGTCGTAAGAACATCTTGTATTTCAGTGAAGAAAAACAACCCTCTCCTATTGTGATAAATAATGGAGGAAATCTCTGCAATCCAATATTTTTAACACATAACATCATTTAAAAATTTGACTTGACTATATATTTTCCTTAATGTTGACACGCTAGGACTTTCACGTCTTTAAAAAGCTTCTGAGTTTTGCTTTTGGGGCTCTTCCAGGTCAATTTATTAATGTATCCTCCCTTTCCACTGAGGATATTTAACGCACTTCACATTTTTCACATATTCAATGTTAGGCTCTTCTGTCTTTCTCTAGAATTTCCATTTTCCTCCCCGAGCACCTCCTTCACATACTACTGGGCCTCAAAAGCCAAATAAGGGGCTTCAGTATGAAATCATAGGCAGAATTTGGAATAGAAATATTATTTTTAAAATGGAGCAGAATAAAAACGTACTATAAGGCCATAAGATCTCTTAGTAATGGAATCACCATCTTCTCTGTTCTAGTTGCTCCTTTTCCTCTAGTAATGGATCAAATGATACTTGATACTGATTGATCCAAATGAGTGTTCCCAAGTCACGAGGAAAAGACAAAGGGCTAGCGGGGAAGAAAACACTCATTTGGTATTGTGCTTGGCATTTTGTTGAAAACTTTCAGAGTTTGGTGGATGAAAGGACAGACAGTGAAGGCAAACTTCCTAGGTTTGAATTAAGCTCTGCCAGAATCCAGTCACTACCTGTATGGCTCTGAGCAAATTACTTACTCTTTAGGACCTCAAGCTCCCTGTCTGCAAAAGAGGGATAGTGATAGGGCTAAATTTATGAGTAACTGTGATGATTATTTGGGTTCATGTGTGTCGTGTCCTGTAACAGTGGTTGGCTTATCATCTATGCTATAAGCATTAGCTAGGTATTATGATTGCTGATTATTATTAGAGCTCCTTTGGTTTGGATGCACAACAGCCCCCCATAAGATGATGATTATCAAGTTTTGCATTTTACTGAAGAGGAAACTGGGGCTTCCCAAAAGTAAGAAAGATGACCCCACACACATAGTGAGTAAATGATCTCTTGGGCTCCAACCCTGTGCTCTTACACTGAAGGGAAGGATGACTGCTGAGCTAGCTCTGGACACCTTTAAAAGGACCTTTCCTGGGACTGGATCAGCAAAATTCCAAAAGTTCTTCTCCCTTCCTGTTATTCAGTTCCTCTTTCTTTTTTTACTTTTTTGTCCTTTCCCCCCTTCTAATTCCCAACACCAATGACATATGTGGATTGGTATGAGGAAAACATCATAATTTTGAAAGATAAGAACTGAGAGGGAAGTCATTTTGTTCCTCACCATAAAAATCCCAACAAACTTACAGGATTCTAGTGTTGCTGCCTCTTTCAAGGTCTCCCCCAAGTATTTTTCACTGATTTCTCTTCCTTTCTTCAATTCCTCTAGCATTTATGGCCTGAACTAAACTGTTAGAACATCTTATATATGATTTAAATTGCTAAATTGCATACAGCTTAATGTATAAATTTTTGATAATAAGTACTTTATCAGATTCACCTGTTGAGAACGCATGAAGAGTTCCATCCTTTCTCAGAGGATCTCCTTCTGTATCCCTCCCCAGTTGTCTTTCCAAAAAAAACCAAAACAAACAAACAAAAAATAAAACAAAAACAATTCTAAGATCTGTGGCTTAGATGTATCCATGCCCTGCAATTGGCATTGTGTCCATGTTAATTTCCTGGTTTTGATAAGTCATTGTGGTTATGTAAAATGTTATCACTGGGAAGAGCTAGGTGATGTGTACATAAGAACTCTGTGTACCATTTTGCAACTCTGACAATTTTTTAAAAAACATTTCAAGATTTTAAAAAATTGTAAAAGTCAATTGTCCTGCTGAAACACAGACTATTTCTAACTGATTTCTCAATTGTAAGTCATACATATCCAACAAAACACCAAGGTCCCTGAATATGAAGGCAATGATGTGGTTCTCTGGACTTCCCCCACAAATACTGACATTATCGATGGAAGGATGGAGAGAGTGGAAGAGTTGGGAACATAGGGGGAATTTCATAAACATTTGTAAATTGATGAGTGGGAGACATAAGAAAGCACACGTTAATTTTTGAGACTCAAGGATTCAAACGCATGGTTGCTATGCTCCTGTTTTCACCTCTTTTGGAACATGGTAGAGAAATTAATTCAAGATAAAAAAAATATCTGAATGGAAAAATGTCCCAGACATTGGAACAGATAACCATTACTCATACTATCATGCGTGGTTGAGTCTTCCTTTAAAACCTCTAATTCAACATTTGTTGCCAAATGACTAGGGAGCTGGTTCAGTTGTTAGATTCAGTTGTAATTTATGGGGTTCATAATACACAAAAAAGTCAAACTGTTTTAAACAAATAAATATTCACAATTTTTTAATCTTTTTTAAATTTTGGCTTCACCTCTTAAATTACTGCTCAATGGCATAAAACAAAAGAGAACTTTTAGAAATACTTTTAAAAACCAGGAAATGCATCACTGAGAAAAAGATGTTATCTTTCTACCCCAAACAGTGGAAACTTATGAACTTTTGTCAATACTACAGTTCTACACACCATTGCATAAGTTTTATAAATGGCACTGTCAAAGAGCAATTTTAAACCATTTTTCCAAATCATTGTTCCAAAAGGAAAACTACCTTACTTTAATATGGTTCTGTATTTGCCTTAACTTGACAGGGAGTAGAGCTTGGTGTCAATGAAAAGTTCAAGGTTATGGGTTCAATTCCTACGTGGTCTGTTTACCTTCTCTCAGTAGGAAGTTCAGAACCATGGTTTTAAGCTATATGTTTAATTCCTAGACACTTAATACTACAGTGTAACTAAACCAACCCCTACTATTGCCCAACATCTCATCTCAAAACCAAAGCTCAGCATATCCCAGTTGATGAGGCATATGCTTTTTTTTTTTTTTAACAAAACTTACCATGCTATGGGAGTGAAAAATTCTAATTGTAAGGAACCTCAGAAAAACCTCACATTTGCTTTTCCCCATAGAGTATTTCTGGCTCACTTAATCCATTCCCACTTGGATGTTAGCCTCATGAGGACAGAAAGCCCATCTGTTTTATTTACCACTGTATCACCAGTACTCAGGGCAGTGGTTGGCACTCACAGTTTCTGAGAGTTCTGTGTGGCCTCAAAGCTGAAAACACCTATTTCAAATGGAAATTGAGTACTTAGCAAACTTATCACAATGGTTCCCCAAATGTGGTCCTCAGGCTAGCAGCATCAGCATTATCTGGTACCTTGTGAGAAATACAAATTCTCTGACTCTACTACAGGCCTACTGAACTGGAGCCTCTGGGGATGGGGTCCTGAAACCTGTATTTGAACAAACCCTCCATGTGATTCTGAGGTAGGCTAAAGTGTGCTAGCTACTGGTGTAACCCAATGAAGAAAAATCTCTTCCCAAACTCAGCTGGGATTTGAAGCAACAGTTTCAAATTACATAAATTCAGCCATTTTAATACAGAATTGTACATACAAATCCTGGAAGAGTGTCTGAAAAGTGACCTTTTTTTTTTTTAAGATTTATTTATTTATTTATTTGAAAGAAGGAAAGTGTGTGCTCACCCTCAAGTTTGGCAAAGGGAAAGGGTGATGGAGAGAATCTCAAGCAGACTCCCCACTAAGCATGGATCCCTTGTGGGTTTCAATCTCAAGACCCCTGAATTCATGATCTGAGCTGAATTCAAGAGTTGGATGCTTAAAAAGTAAATAAATAAATAAATAAATAAATAAAAGAGTTGGGTGCTTAAATGACTGAGTCCCCCAGGAGCCCCTGAAAAGCAACTCTCTGTAGAGAATAGATACTTGGACCAATAAAAGTTGATCATGGTTCTGCACTTTATATAGCAATGTACCTTGAATCCTAAGGTAAGAATGTGAGACAGAAACAAGAAATGTTAAATAAAATATTAAACAGGGGATTATAACTGTAGAGTGTCCTCCCAGCTCACTCTTTCTAAGGCAAATCTAAATAGAGTTGATTTAATGAACATAGAAGTAATGTGATACGCTATTAATGTCCCCACACTTAGAGCCAAAGACCTTTGTTTTTCTTTACTGGCTATAAATTGCCCAAAAAACTCACTGGGATTCTTAATCATTTCAATGAGCTTTATAATACCAAAGTGGAAAATTCTATGATTGAGTAAGAGTGTCAAGGGCTCATAATGTTCCAAAACCAACAGACTTCTAGATGACAGAAAATAGAGAAGGATGATACATATAGTAGATCCAAAGGTCTCAGGATGGACCAGAAGAATAGATGAATCTAACAGAACAGTATTTAAGAGGATGAAAATAAACTTCTACATCTGGATTAAGCGTTTACAAACTATAGGTTTGGGGAGATTTGACATAGCAACAGCATATATTAAAAAACAAAACAAAACAATTTAAAAAACCTTTACTCGCAATCTCTCCATGAGCCAACATTGCATCCATTGTCCCCTGGAAAGCAACAATGACCTCAGGATGTCTTAGCAAAAGCAGGTATGTTCATAGATTTACAGCTGTGCTCTGATCTGCTCTGGGTGTCCCACTTCTGAAATGTCTGCTTTCACTTCCAGGCCCCCCAATGCATAGAACGCACAGATCAAATAAGACAGCCAAGATGGTGCCATGACAAGAAATCACACTCTCTGTAGGGCAAATGAAGTAACTATGAGAAACTAGACTGTGGAAGACAAAACTCAGCATGGGTCCAGGCATGCTCACTATCTTAAATGTGTTAAGGGCTACCATAGAAAGAGGCATTTAAAATGTCGCATGTAACTCTGAGGGTAAGCTTAAAAGCAATGAGCAGAAGCTAATGAACCACCTCTGGTTTCAAAGGTAGAGTAACACAGAGGAAGAGCTGTTGTGATAGTTTTATGTGCCAATTTGGCTGGCTAATGCAGTGCCCAGTTATTTAATCAAACATTACCGTAAGAGTAACTGTGAAGGTAATCTGTAGATGTGGATAACATGCACAGTCAGTTGACCTTAAGTAAAGGAGATTAGCTTTAATAATGTGGGTGGGACTCATCCAATTACTGGAAGGCCTTTGGTGCAAAAACCGAGGTTTCCAGAGTGAAAGAAATTCTACCATAAGATTGCAACATTAAAATTCTGCCTGAGTTTCAGGCCTACCAGCTTGCTCTACAGATTTTAGTCTTGCTAGCATAAATAAACAAATAAATAAATAAACAAACTGTGTGTGTGTGTGCGTCCCCTCATCCTGTTGGTTCTACTTCTCTGGAACAATGACTGACAGCCCAAGGACAGAATGGTCTACGTCCATTCATGCTGAGTTCCTATCACTAGAGATATGCAAGTGTAGGCAAGGAGACTACGTTGGTTATAGTGAGGAGACCATTAGAATACATGCCTTTTAATAAAATTAAAAAGCATGTATAGACCACACTGAGTATAACTCAATGTAATAGTTTTATTGAGGATCCTGTCTGTGTGAAATACTGTGTAAGGGTCTGGGGACACAATGATGAGTAGAAATATCTGCTATTCTCCCTTATTGGAACGTACTTGAGTCCTGTAACATGGGCAACTACTCTAGAACACAAACATGATGGTCAACACATACTTGTTGGATGAATAATTGAATGAAAACATATTTTAAGATCATAGGGAAATACATAGATACATATATTAAATAATGTTTGAGAAACCTCTCTATCAAAAATATTTTCATGTCTTACACTTGAATTTTTTAATAAGGGTAAGACTTGATCATCAAAAAAAAAATCTCCATGTCATGCTTCCTTCTCCAATAACGCATAAGAGTGAATTATTTTCCTAAACTCTCCTCCTGTCCAGACAGCTTACACACTAATCCTAAAAAAACACAACTCAATATTTATTCATTTCACCTATTTGAAAGGGCCAACTCCTAAGGTGTAGAAACCTGCCATCTCTGAGTAGTCTGTAATGCTATTTTCTCAGTGGAGGAAGACTAATAGCCAACTGGTGGATTGAGCCTGTTCATCTGGTCTTCCACAATGGATAGCTAGCAAATTCACCATATTGCTTGTCCAAACAGAAATGTTAAGGAACATAGAGGAAGAACTACATGGACTTTGATAACAAGAGCATCATAGTAGAAAGATTAAATTCATATCACACTTGCAATTGTTCAAAGTACCTTCAAAGCCCATCCTACCTGTATTGTTATGTAAATAAATAAATAAATAAGAAGCTAGCTAGCCAGCCAGCAAATGTGTGTCATTTGACAGATGAATAAGAAGAGAAATGAATGGGATGAAACTAAAGTTTTAACCCCAATCCTTCCAGTTAGTAGAGTTGAGTGCTTTAAAAAAAATTATAATAATTAGATCCTATTGATAGGATAGAGTGTAAAACGTTCTTTTGATAGTAATGGGAAATTTGGGGTGCCTGGATGGTGCAGTGGGTTAAGCGTCTAACTCTTGGTTTCAGCTTAGGTCATGATCTTAGGGTTGTGAGGTCATGATCTCAGGGTCGTGAGATCAAGCCCCACGTCCAGCTCTGTGCTCAGTGAAGAGTCTACTGGAGATTCTCTCCCTCTCCCCCTCCCACTCCTGTGCTCTCTCCCTCTCTCTCTCTCTCAAATAAATAAATAAATCTTTAAAAAACAAACAAAACAATGAGAAATTTATTCTACAGAGAAGATGATTCATCGGTTTTCTTACACTTGATCCAATTCTGTTAAGAATGAAATACAACAGGGGCACCTGGGTGGCTCAGTGGGTTAAAGCCTCTGCCTTTGGCTCAGGTCATGATCTCAGGGTCCTGGGATTGAGCCCCATATTGGGCTTTCTGCTTGGTGGGGAGCTTGCTTCCCCCTCTCTCTCTGCCTGCCTCTCTGCCTACTTGTGATCTCTGTCAAATAAATAAATAAATAAATAAATAAGATCTTAAAAAAAAAAAAAAATGAAATACGACATTACAGGGGAACTTACTTATACAGGTTGCTGAGAATTTCATACATAGCCATATTGACTGGCAACACACCCAGGAGTCTCAGGGGGCTTGATTATGCATTCGTTGTTTATTGATTACTGGAAATTTCTTATAAAAACAAAACTCATCATGTTTTACAGGGTTCATATCCTAAAATCCTAATGAGCACCTCATTTCCTAAGAGAAGGTGCTCAAAATAATGTGGAAAAGAATGGAGTGATACAAATGAAAACATGTAGTAGCAAACTTGCATGAGTCATAAACTAGGATCGTAGACTTGGCTGTGCCCCGAGAAGCTGGGTGATCTCTGTAATGACCTCTTTCTCTCATAGGTATGTAGAGGAACTTTACATATTTGCTTACTCTATGCTGAAATTACCTTTTCAGACTGCTTTGCCTTTATAACATAACTGCTTTCATTTTTAATGGGATGGAAGAAATTATGGCTGTTTTTCTGAAACCACATCAATTTTCAAAGGCAGCTGTAGCAACAGAGATGCGTTTGCACTGGAATTTTGGCTTCAAGGACAGTACCACTTTGAAAATTTGGCTGATTTCCCCAAACCCATAAGTTGGAGAAATACCAGGAATAAAAAGGGGAATTACATGGATGATTTACAATTTTCTTCACTCCCTTTCCTTAAAGTTAGGCTTTGTCAGTTGCCAAGAAAACAAGTTGAGATCAAAATGGAACCAAGTGATGACTGACAATTAACTACAGGAAACTATTTCAATGAATAAATTGGCCATAAATTAAAAATAAGGGACACTCCAATTTTAATAATATATTTCAGTAGAAAGAAGTAGGGACAGAGATTTGTTTTGGCTTTGAAAAACAAGTTTTGGTTTGGTTTGGTTTGGTTTTCTAGTATTGTGTCCTCCGTAACTATATTTTCCTTAAGAAAAGTCTAAGAATTGGTCATTGCCAACCTACAGAATGTTTAACTATCCACCAATGAACTGACTTTGATTTTAATTTTTCCTTGCCTTTTCCTTTTTTCTTTTTCTTTCCTTTTTCTGAGCCCTCACCATTCCCCAACTTTGCTTTTCTTCCTGGGTATACAGTAAAAGTCAGCGTGACTTATAGGTTGCACCGAGGTACGGCTTTTCCACATATCCATAAGCATACACCTCCAACTTGAAAATACTCTTTTGTTCCTCATGGAAGAAATAAATGAAAATTGACACAGTTAGGCTGTTTGTCTCTTTTGGCTTTTCTATCTTTGCAGGTAAAAGAAAGTATATATGCTTGAAAGCCACAGGTAACCATATCATTACATTTTATGACAGGAAAAGAGCTAGTTTTCTAGCCACATCCAAACTTGTCTCAATGCCAACTTCCTCCCATTTGCCCAGTCCTTTAAAAAAAGCAATTATTCCTCTAACCACCAAGCATACAAAGAACCAATGGGCCTCATTTCTGGTAATCCTTCAAATTCAACAACCACCTAGGAAATGCACACACACACATATACATACACACACTTACACTCAGGAAGTGTGAAAGTTCTGAACCACCTGAAACACCATCTGTTCCTCTTCTTACGCAGACAAATTGTTAAAGAAAATTTACCATTCAGGTTACATAATTTTAAAACAAGAATGACCAAGAACTTGAAGAGTTGATTGAGAATGTAAGTAGGTAAAAAGTGTGGTACAGGACTGTTGTCAGTGTGTGCTCACATTCACGTGACATGCCCAGCTGAGGCCATTTCCTATACTTGTGGTTTTCAAACTGGACCTGGAGCCTACAGGTTACTGAAGTCACAGGTCAACTTGCTATATCTTCCCAACAAGTCCATTTTAGTCACTAGCTGGCTGGGGTTATCATTTTTATAATCAGACATAGATATATGACAGAGCAATACTAAATTTTGCATATATTTTATGTAATTGGTAAGCATGCAAAATAATTACATGATCATAATGAGATGCTTACATACTCCAAATCACCTAGATCTCTGTCATCTTCTTTTAGAAATCCTTTGAGGGGCGCCTGTGTGGCTCAGTGGGTTAAATCCTCTGCTTTCAGCTCAGGTCATGATCCCAGGGTCCTGGGATTGAGCCCCACATCGGGCTCTCTGGTCAGTGAGGAGCCTGCTCCCCCTGCCCCTGCCTGCCTCTGCCTACTTGTGATCTCTGTCTGTCAAATAAATAAATAAATAAAATCTTTAAAAAAAAAAAGAAGTCCTTTGAAAACAATGTTCAAGAAAGCATCATACTATACCATTAAGTCTCTATGAAGGGAATGAACTGGCATATAGCTACATATAGAGAAAAAGTTCTAAGATGCAAAGGTTGAGGGCCATCTGCGTGGCTTAGTTGGTTGACTGACCAACATCTGGTTTCAGCTCGGGTCATGATCTCAAGGTCATGGGATCGAGCTCCACATTGCGCTCCACAGTCAATGGGGAGTCTGCTTGAGATTCTCTCCCTCTCCTTTTTTCCCTCCCTCATGTGCAGGTGCTCTCTCTTTCTCTCTCAAATAAATAAATCTTTAAAATATAATAAAATATAAAGTTTGGTTCTGTAGCATAAGGAAACTGACCTACCCAAGGAACTGTTGATATTGCTGTTTTCATTCCACGTATGTGAAATCTCATGAACATACCCCAGCCATAAAGCACACATATATGTTAAAGCAGTATTGGGTACTTACTGGAAAAGTCATATCTAAAATCAGAATTGTCCCTGTCCCACTAAAAAATAAAATGAAAAAAGCTTTTCAAACTTTTTTATAGTTGAGAGAGAGAGAAAGAGGGAGAAAAGCAAACAAGAACAAGGAAACAAGAAAAAGAAGGGAAAATTGAATCACTTCTCTTTGTGCCTAGGAAAAATATATCACAAATTTGTTTGTGTTTAGCCCCCAATCTGTAGCCCAGCCATCTGAATCTATGAGCTTAAGACTTCATGGATGAGTGCATGAACCAGCTTCTGATTTAGAGGACAGCATTACTCAATTAACTTTGAGACTAGCCCTTTCAGGAAATATATTTAGCTATGGCACACAATATTTCAATTCCAAAACGAGAATGTCAACTGAGAAACTAAAATTAAAATTTCAGTGGTTTCTCTCTCAGCTCCTCCCACACTTACTACAGATTTGAATAATATGAAGCCAGGAAGCATTTAAATAAATAGGGTGTGCATTCTAGGTTTTATTGCAGGTGGTAGTGCTTTAATCACTTGGAGTCTGTCAAATTATAGGCTGACACACACAAGGAAGGAAATCTATATCCCATATGCCATGTTATTAGTGCTCTACCCTCAGCCAGGAAGGGAAATGTTTACCCTGTTGGGCAAGAGAAGATGGGATGGGATGGGATACAGGCTCTGTGGTCTGCAGCATCCCCCAAAGTGCTCACCACACTGAGCCAGCAACCAAGGTCCCCTGAAGACAGAACTTCAAGGTGACACTAGGCAGAAAGGGAAAGAATCCTCCCAACACAAAAGACCATGTAAATACTGATACATATATACATGCGTGTGCACACACACATACATCACATGTTTTTTCGGGGTTCATTTATAAATAACACATTATTAAATTCTGCCTGTGCTGACACTTCTATGGTCAACCTGTCAACCAAAGAATTCTGGTTAATGTTAAATTCTGTTTTAAACATAGAGGGCTTGTCTATTACCTGGGCTTAAGAAGCTGTCCACCACAGACCAGAAGCACTTTCAAATTTAAGGGTGATAATTTATTGATCACACCAACATATTTCTGGCTGTTTTTCCAAGATATGAGCCACAAGAAGTATTGTTGTGATCACCCGTAGTCAAACTGTAATTGACATTACCCAGATTTTGGTTTCAAAAGAAAGAGAGAGAGAGGGGTGTGTGTGTGTGTGTGTGTGTGTGTGTGTGTGCGCGCGCGTGCACACGCACACACGTGTATACATTTAGGGTATGCCCCTATATCCTTTTTTATAGTTGAGGGACTTGAGAAGTTTGGTAACTTGCCAAAATTGCCATGTTCCTGCAGCTAGTAAACTGTAGAATTGGACGTTAACCCTAACAGTGACACTCCCAGATCTCCCGCTCTCAAGTCCAGACTACACTGCTCTCTGTTAGCAAGAGGACAACAGAGTCTTGCTTATCCCCAGTTCCACATTCGTAGTGAGTGTGGGGAAAGTAGGTCATACAGGTAAGCCTAGAGGCCTCTGAAACAGTGCAATCAGAGACCCTCTGTTTCTACCTTTCCCAGATCTCAAGCTGCCTCTCCCAGGAATGAACTTCTGTGGAGAGGCATTTGAGAAAATGAGGAGCTGCTGTGACATTCTAGCAGGTATAATTTTCTACAGACTTAAAAACAAACAAACAAACAAAAAAACCCCAAATTACTTAAAAGATTAATACAGACTACAAGACAGAAAAGTAAGCATGTGGTGTAAGAACTAGGCAGAGATATCATATTTCCATATTAATAAAGAATTAGAATCGGGGCGCCTGGGTGGCTCAGTGGGTTAAGCCTCTGTCTTAGAGTCCTGGGATCTCAGGGTCCTAGGATCGAGCCCCGCATTGGGCTCTCTGCTCAGCAGGGAGCCTGCTTCCTCCTCTCTCTCTGCCTGCCTCTCTGCCTGCTTGTGATCTCTCTGTCAAATAAATAAATAAAATCTTAAAAAAAAAAAAAGAATTAGAATAAACATGAGTTCAACATTGCTATATGAAACCATAGCCGGGTTTCAAAGTTGGTGGATATGAAGGACTCTGTGGTTGTTTTCACAGAACTATGAGAAAAGGTCTCAGAATTGTCTCCCATGCAACAGTCAAACAGGTACTACCTTTAATGGGAGGTGTGGTTACCAGTTCTCAGCGAGACAGTCTAATGTTGAAATAGGAAAACACTGTATCGATGACAGACAAACAGGCAATTGTTTAAGGCATGCTATCATTGTCATTTTCACCTACATGAAAATAAATACAAATGCTAGAATGTGTATGAAGTGGATAAAGAAACCAGTCCAAAGAACATACATTAAGAATCACAGGACGTTACAGTTAGAAAGGACATTAGTGAACAAGTCCAACTTCTGCATTTTACATAAAATAAAACCAAGGTCAGCGGAATTTGGATTGTGTGTGTAAGTATTTCTTCAGCTCTGGGCATGAAGAATCGCCCCTAGAGAGAATGTAAGGAGTGAGAAGACATGAGATGGGTATGTAGGACCTTGGGAGCCCTGGGTTTTGAGAAGCGGGTCGATGAAGAGCCCCCTATGAAGGCAGCTGGTGAGGGGCAATGGAGAGGTAGCAAGAAAGCCAAGAAGCGTGAGGTCATGAGAGCGTGGGAGGGAAGGAATTTTAGGAAAGACCGAGTGGTTGTGTTGAATGGTAAAAGGAGTCCTAAGAAGATCAGAACTAGGAAATATGCATTAGATTTGTTGGTTATTGATCAGTGGTGACCTGAGCAAAAGCAGTTTCAGGCTCATGATTATAGTGGAAGAGAATGAGAGGTAAAATAGTAAGATAGAACTTAAGATAGAAAGATAGTAAGTAAGCCCACATTCCACAAGCCTGGAAAAAAGAAAAAGATGGTGCAGTGGTCAAAGAAATCCTTATGGGAAAACAGTTGGTAGAGCATGAGAGGAATAATTGAAGCAATCATCGAAACAATGTAAGGGAAGATGAAAGAAATGGGTAGAGGTCAGACTGAGAGATGAACCTTGAAAAGAGGGTGTACAGAGCTTGCCCTGAGACAGCAGAGATGGGAAAGGGATGGCTATAATACAAGTAGGTAGTTCTTTCAACCAAATTTTAATTTTTATGCTTAACTTTTCCAACCATGTGGAGTTTATTTTGGTGAATGATCAAAGTTCTAAAAAGTCTCTTCTTTGACTGCTTATGTTAAGATTTGAATGAATGAGTAATAAACAGGGAGCCCCAGGCCTAGACCCTCCACTCATGAAGGACTCAGACAAGCTATTGTTGGCAGCACAGTCTCCCACACATGCCCTTCCCTTCATCCTCCACTCACTGGAACAAGTTTCCTCATTCTCTAGATCCTTCTACCAGCTATGGAAATTAGGTTCTCACGCCATTGGGAAACACTGAGGAGATTGATGGGGAGGAAGTAACTATCTTCAATCTTGTGAAGCCTGGCAAGTTTTAAGCCTTGCCAACTATCTATTTTCTTTGCTTGGTTTTTGCCATAGGCAAGAATGAGCAATAAGAAGGAAGAGTGATGGCAGAAAAGAGCACTCTTAGAAAATGAAAAGAAAGAGAGAGAGAGAGAGAGAAAGGCTTAGAATAGGGAAGATTTACTGCTTAACTTAAACCAGAGAGCTAGTTAGGAAAGAGTGGTTGGTCGCAGAATTAAAAGCTACTCATGTGTGTTTATTTAAGATTATGTGGATTACCTATTACATTGGATGACCCAAATGGGTTTCCCTCTACAAAGGTGCTCCTACTAGATATCTGTGTGAGTCCTTTCCTGAGAACCATGAACACTGTGTGCAAAGTCAATTATGGTTCTTTCCTCCAGGAAGAGAGTGAGACAACGTGGTCTGAAAAGCCGTGTTGCCCTTAGATTTTAGCAACATGGGCTTCAGCATTATTCTTTAATTATAAAGTCTGAGGTACATTTTTCAAAACTGGATTAGATACATTTTCATATCCATCCTTTCCCCCTTAATCTTAAAGGTAGGTAAGACTTTTCTTAGGTGAGGAATGAAAAAGATAGTCTTTGAATTAGTATATGCCACAATACAATCATTTAAATTCACTCCAGAGGTGCTGGCAAGAGCTGTCTTGCTTGAGCTCATGCATTCTACTTTTTCCCCAACTCCTCCCCCCCAATTTTAGAAGTGTTGGGTAATAATGCAATTCTGTTTCTTGAAAGGATATATTCATTCAACAGGCATTTTTTTAAGCACCCAACACATGTGTGACATTGGTCTGGGTGCTACAAATATCAGGATGAAGGAGATATAAAATCAGCCCCTTGGGATCTTGTAAAGAGGACCAAGAGAAAATGTAAATACTTTTTTCGTTTCCACAATTTGATTTCTTTAGAGGTTTGTTTTATACCCTTTCTCAGAATACCAAAACCTATGACATATCCATTGCCTTGTTTATTATCAGCAGACCTGTCATCATCAATAAACAGAAACGTCAATAAAACTGGTTATGCAAAAGGAAAGTTCTAGATAAAGAGAGAGACTTCATCTAAAAGAGCAACACATGAGAAATGCCAACCACCCTTCTGTCTAATCCCAGGAGGCAGTATCAAACACACACACACACACACACACACACACACACACACTACAACAACTACAACAAAAACACTTACCTGATTTGCCCACACCTGCTCTCCCAAATATTGCCAGCTTGACCTCTGCACTTTTAGCCATGCTGGGTGTTGGTAGATAATTCACTGTCGTGCACACTGAAGAGCTGCGAAAATCTTTCTGGCTCCAGCCTTTGGATTCACCATATCATTGTAAATCTGCAGTCCTGCAACAAAAGAGATTTGGGAATTCCTAAGTGACTGGAGAAAGGAATTCATCTTTATGAAGCACCTTCTCCCTGCCAGCCGCCACTCACTTTATCATCATCTTCCTCCACTGCAATCCCATGAAAGGGTTATAGTCATTTACCGCAAACTAGTCAACTAAGAAGTGATAGATCCATGACCTGAACTTAGATCTCTCTGTTCTAAAACATATGCATTTTCATACCCAATAGCGTTGCCTAAGGTATTTTTTATGAAGGCATTGCCTTTGGATCACTAATGGATAACAAATAGTTCAAGTGTGTGAATATGTGTATTTACCATGTGTCTATACATACCCAATACGCAACACACGTGATGGGGAGAGTCACAGTTAGAAGTCTTTCTTGTCCTGAGGGCTGAATAATATACATTCATCTTCATCCATCCTACTGTAATGATTGGATTTGCACTTCAAGGTTAAATTTTAGCTCAGTTCACACTAGATCCCATGATTGAGACGTCTGACAGATATCCATGTTCCAGGAATTGATATACAATATCTACTTTATATTCTTATATTTTTCTGGGCACAACATCCCTGGTACACAAAAGATAAATGCCGTGCCTCAACTTCTGATTCCTTTTCTACGACATCCTGAACACGGCTCTAACACTTAGGAAATGACATTACATACAATGTAAGCCCATGTGATACAGGGGCAGTGCTTTAGGAATGACACCTAGGTTCTTAGTACCATGAAGACGTAAAGCTGGGAACAGCCTTGGGGTTAACCAAAGGAATCCTCCAGCCCTAGCAAGAATCCATCCTTGAGATCAGACAACACCTTGCATCTGATTGGCCACTTTCAGATACCTGAGGTCAGCGCTGGTGAGTGGGCATTACTTCAACTTTTTGTTTACGTTCATTCAAAAGCCTTCAAATAGCCTAACAGTTATTAGGACCCTTGGCCCCATCCTCGGCCACTACTTCCTAGGAAAATGAGACCTGGCATCTTCCTTTGCTCCTCATGAGCTGTATGGTTTTGTTTTGTCTTGGTTTGTTCTTGACTCTCGCCTTCTCTCTTCACCCACCACAAAGAGAGCCCTCTTTGCTGGCACTCGCCTCTTAATCACTAAAAAGATGGCGTCCACTGCATTCACTCCTTGAGATGGGGCCTGACAAACTGACTTACCAAAGTTCACCGAGATTCTCCCTGTTCTTTGTTTAGCTGGCATTGTGGCTGTACAAGTACTCACAGCAAGACTCACAGCTCTCACAGGAACTGCAGACTCCCTCATTCTGAACTTCTGCAGTTAGTGTTTTAAACCTATATATAAGACTTGACTCTCATCCTTGTTAAACTTAATCACATCAGTGATTCATTCATTTCATCCTTTTTTTTTTCAGTCTGCAAAGATATTTTTACAACACGAATCTGTTATCTAAACGTGTAAATGGCTCCTGCCAATGTTTTGTCATCTACAACTTTTTAAAGGAGCTTCTCCACGGAAAGAAAAAAGTAAAAATCCTGCTGAAAAAAGGATTTCTACAAAGACGTGAACATGTCATTGTTTTCTTCATTAGGCATCTTAGCCATCAACTTGTACCTAACAAATGTTGTACTTGCTGATTTCCAAAGGGTCAGAACTGCCTCTGAAGGATAAAAAGGTCAGCATTGATATTAGCTATTGTTTACCTCACCCCCAATATCAACACAACAAAAAATTCTCTGTAATCATTAATAGTTGGAAAACCAGAAGCTTCAACATCTGCAATTTGTCCAGACCCATACTTTTGGCTCAAGATAAAAGAATTTCCTTATTTGTCATTTTATATGTATTCATTATGGAAAGGCCCTATGTTTAAAGTTCTGTGCTTCATTTCAGAACATCACAAAAGCATAATATATGAAGATATATAACTACATAAATTCTAAATAAGAATGGCAAGCATTTCTTTGAAACATAGACCATGCAAGGGTCTGGAGCTTGTATAAACAACAATTTGTTATTTCATGCAAAATTGCATGCACATAAAACCCAAGTAATTATCTATCTTATTTATAGTTCCTGAAAGTAGTCATCAGATGTGATTTTTAAAAAACATTTGTTAAGTCAAATATTTCATTAACTCCCAAATGGCCTCAGAGGTATAGGAATTTCACATAAGAAAGAGAAATTGTGTAGGGCAATTTTTTCACTTATGAAAGTACAGCTGCTTATTGTCAACCTTATGCTTAGAAATATCACTTAAAGGAAGACACAAACTGACATGCGTCTTTCAACAGTTTGTTTTTCACATAAAAATGTGATGTTACATTTGACAAAGATATAAAACAAAGATAAATGTGTAAATTGTAATAAGTGACCTTTTGCCAATTTCTGATGTTCAAAATCATTTATAATCCAAGACCTTCCATAACATGGACCTAAAAACATTTGTTTTAATATTATTGTACAGAAATATTCTGGCTGGGTCTAGAAGTTGCCATTTACTTATTATGTGGACAGTGCTTTACTAAGACAAAAACTTCTGAGCTTTTATCACTCCTAAAGCTAAAATCACACATAGATATTTAAGAGATTTAAGGCATACTGATTTCCCCTCCTAAACATAAAGGAACTAAAAGAAAGCTTAGAAAGAAGGAAAAAAGGAGCTGGCCTCCCATACTATGTTATTACTAATACATTCATTGATCATTCCACAATTGTGCTAAGCACAGACAAAAGTGGCTACCTTCCAGGAGCTTATGATCTGTTAGACCTGTGACATTTAAGTCACCAATAACCTGATTTTTTTTACATTTATTGAAAGAAAGATTTCATTCATAATTCCCAATACTATACTTATCAAAATTCCTGCTTTCCAGTTCCTCTTTGGGGGGTTAAAAAAAAAAAAAAAAGCAAGCATCTTTATAAGGTAACAGTTTTTCCAACTTCTGTATTTATCATCAAAATAAAGCGCAGCTGTTTAGGCAAGCAAAGCATCTAGTCTGGCCGTGGGAATGAGAGCCTCTTCCCTAGCTCCGAAGTCAAGTTCTCCTCTTCTGGCTACCGGGAACGCTCCCTCATCTTGCAACGCAGCACCCACAGCGACAAGGTTAATCCTGCAAGAACCCTGGTGATAGCTTAGCTCCGAAAGCAACAGGTATCCTAAAATGATCAACAGGCCCATCGTGGACTGCAGGTCACTTGCTCTCAACCTGGTGAGAAACGCAGCCTAAGTCAAAAAGGGCATTCTCAGTCTCAGCTCGGAGGGCGCTGTCAAGCCCTGCGCGCCGCGCTCACATGCCCTCCCCGCGAACCCCGAAGCCGCCCTGGGAAGACGCGGGGACCAGGAGAACCGACCCAGAGGCCAAGCGTTCAGGGGGTCTCAAGGGTCTGCAGGAGGTCGTCCCGAAAGAGCCACCGGGGCACGTGCGTGACACTCACCTGTTCACACTCTCCAGGCCCCGGAGAGCCGCGGTCCCCTGCAAGTTCGGGATCGGTCCCCCGGGACCGCGGAGCCCTCCCACGCCGCGCCGCGCCGCCCAGCCTGCGGCTTGCGTTTCGGAGGCGCGGGGCCGCGATCGCGCGTGGGAACTGCCGCGGCAGCTGCGAGGACCGACCGACCGACCGGTGCGGGGGTCTCCGCGCTCGCGCTCGCCAGGACGAGCGACGGAGGGACTGCGGCAGGACGCGAGCTCAGCCCGGCCCGGGCCGCCGCTCCGCCGCCAGGATGCTGCAGTGCGGCGCGTCGGCGCCCCCTACTGGGGCCAGAGGCCGGATCCTCCCGCGACGCCGCCTCCCCGCCCGGAGAGAAGGAGACGCTTCCTTCGGTTCCGCGCCTGCTGCCCCGTGGCTGCCTTCCCTTTCCCCTGCTCTGTCTCTGGCCCCTGGGTTCTCGCTGAAGGATTCTCCCCTCCGTTAAAACTTTGCGTGTGAAAGCATCGCTCCGTGGGGGTTCCCATTCCTTCCTTCCGATGATGTTCACAACATCCCCTTGAGGTACCTTTGATTCTCCCCATGTCACCCAACAGGAAATTGAAAGAGAGGATAATAACTTGTCCAAGGCTAGTAAATGGTTGGAATGAAATCCAGGCCGGATTGGAAGCTGAGAGAGGCTAGGAGCGATATAAATACTGAATTCGATTGAAATGTATAGCTCTCTATTTGACACAGTTCCAAAGCCTTCGTCTTCTCCTTGCATGCTCAGTCTTTGTAGTGTTCGAATGGAAGTCACACTCCATCGTCCTCCAGACCTAACGAACATGATTGATATTGATGCCGCGCTCGACCTGCTTCCACCTCTCCTCGCATTTGATATTTACACCCTCCCTTGGGGTAAGCACTAGTATAATTATTAGCCTTTCACAGATGAGAAAGTACCCACTGCAGGGGTAGTTGGCGGGAGAGATGTAGCCATGGAGGCAGTTTCCAAGGCCAGTGCTGACCCCACAACCCACACCTGGATAAGATGAGCCAATTTGGGGTCTTATAGCCTGTTATCTGTCATCATGTTTGCATCGTACTCATTTTTCTTTCATCTTCTCCTTTAAACCTGAGCTTCCTGAATGTTGGGATCTATTGTATGTCTCCCTGGATTTCCAGCCTCTACCATCATGCCTGGAGCCTCGTGAATATTCAAGAGACAAGGTGTTGAGTGAATGAAAAGAAAGAACAAGTTGTGACCAGATATGTTTGATTTCTCTTACATACAGAATTTGCAATAGAATAGTGATAAAAACTGAATGTATAATGGGCCTGAAGTTTGGTAAAGAAGGCTGAAAAAGAGATTTCATCATCTTAGCATACAGGAAGTTTTTGAGGTCTGGGATATGGAAAGAATTGTCTCTGTAGCTTATATAGAATTTTATAGAAGCCCAGTTACATGGAATTTTGTGGCATTTCTGTTCAGGGCTAACATGTTACATTCTTCCCCTATCAAGTTCTATATTCCTGAACATGTATGTATATATGTGTATGTGTGTGTGTGTGTGTGTGTGTGTGTGTGTGTATTTCTGCAGACTTAAGTTGAAATGTCTACTTTGCCACCCTTCTTGAATGGAGTGATTGAAAAGTCCCCAAGCTAGGCCTTTTTTGAAGCATTTCTTTGGGATCTTGTCTATGCAAACTGTTTCCCACCATTTTCCCACTTGGTCAATATAGGTCAGCGCTCCTCTGTCAACTAGGGGAGCTCTTGCCTCCGTGTTTCCAGTTCTTGATGTACTACATACACCAAGAGAGATGAATAACTAACTGG
Source organism: Mellivora capensis (assembly GCA_004024625.1). NCBI lineage: Eukaryota > Metazoa > Chordata > Mammalia > Carnivora > Mustelidae > Mellivora > Mellivora capensis. Next base: position 53,383 of record PISX010007381.1, read on the forward strand.
ACCCTGAACCCATTGTGTTGTATCTTCAGTGTGATTCCTATATTCAATGGGAGTGTTTCCTTTGTCTCAAAAAAAGCAAAATGGAGCCACTCCCCATTATGATTCTTGCTCCATGGATCAGTAAGAAAGACAGAGGACAGTTTGCACTTACAAATCCTCCATATTCCTTGCTAGGGAGAGGTCTTCTCATACTTAAGTCCGTTAGCCTGGCTCCAGGCTAAAGCTAAAACATTTAACGTCTAACTAATAAATGAATTGTCAGTATAAACCCAAAACACAGTAAAAACTGGAATTGTGTGTGTGTGTGCAGCTGGTAATCATGCTTATTGTAGATTAAATAAGTAGTAGAAAAAATACAAAGAAATAGGAAATCACCCCCAAAATCACACTATCCAGAAATAACCGCCTTTTCTGTGAGAGGACCATCATTGTTACCATAAGAGAACAGAGATGGATCAAATGGCATTACAGCTATGCTAAGTGCTACTGTACTTTTTAAACAAATAAATAAGTGTTATTTTTAATTTAAAAATACACTTAATAAAGCAGAAGATAAAGAAATTAAAACCACCCTTCAACGGTGGCTTCAGATGCTTTCTTATCTCACAAGTTATTTTATGTTCGAGATTCCTCTGAGGTTAAAACTACATAGACTGAGATCTGAATTCATTATGCTTAACCATATATTCATTTTTATTTTTATTTTTTTATATTTACATATTTATATGGTTTATATTTAACCATTTATTTGTTTTAGTCAATATCATTATCATTTAAGAAGAAGGAAATTAAAAATAAATAAATAAATAAATAAATATAAAAAGGAGGAAATTAGCTGTCTGTCATCTTATGTCTCTCACTTCCCCTTCCTTCTTTCTATATTTTTATTTCTGTATTTCTTTATTGTCAGGACATATAATATTTGCCTTTGTTCTGTATTTCTAATTCCCAGAGTGATCTCAACTTAGTTCTATATTTAAATGGGATATATTTATTTAATTGTTTTACCATAGTTTTTCTTTTTTTTTTTTTAATATTTTATTTATTTGAGAGAGAGATAGTGAGAGAGAGCATGAGAGGGGAAGTCAGAGGAAGAAGCAGACTCCCCTTGGAGCTGGGAGCCCGATGTGGGACTCGATCCCAAGACTCCAGGATCATGACCTGAGCCAAAGGCAGTTGCTTAACCAACTGAACCACCCAGGTGCCCCTACCATAGTTTTTCTATTACTTACTTTTCATTTTGATTAATCCTTTCATTTCTTCATTAAGCAAGGTTTTCAAGAAGGTCTTATAGATTCTGTATCATGTAATTGAAAATACCCATCCCTTCCTTTCCCTGTTTTCAATTTATTTTGTAATTACTCTACTTTGGTTTACATGATCTTTTCCTCTTTTTCTTCCTGTGTAACATATTTTGTAGTTATTATATTGTTTATTTTTAAAATCTAAAACATCAGGGGCACCTGGGTGGCTCAGTGGGTTAAAGCCTCTGCCTTCGGCTCAGGTCATGATCCCAAAGTCCTGGGATTGAGCCCCGCATCGGTCTCTCTGCTCGGCGGGGAGTCTGCTTCCTCCTCTCTCTGCCTGCCTCTCTGCCTGCTTGTGATCTCTGACTGTCGAATAAATAAATAAAATCTTTAAAAAAATCAAATATCATATTGGCTGTGGTACAAAATAAATGAATTCTAATTCTGTACCTACCTTATTGGAGACCTGTTTGCTTTCTCTACGGAGCAATGGTTTGAGGACTGAACATTCTACTTCATCTACCATCCTGAGATGAGAACATAAAGCCAAGAGGAGAGGTCATCTGAGTTTCTGTGCGGTTTCTGTTAAAGTTTACACACTCTGCTTTACTTCTGAGGTTTTACTGAAGACCCCATACCAAGATTCAGTGCAGGCTGTCAGAATCAGATATCATTCCACAGAAAAGATTCCCTCAGGCTTCAAAGAGCTCACCTCCTTCATTCTTAGATCCCCCTCCTCTCTCTCTTAAGCCATTTCAATGACAACTGCTCATACTCTCCCCTCCTCTTGTCAGAAAAGGAAAGGATAGTTGCTTAGTTCATTTCAGTCCAAATTTAGAGGTGTTCATTCTTGGTGAAAAAGAATACCCAGGATTTGATGACTCACCAATACTGCTTCTGAAGAGAGGGCAGTCTACAACCATTATCTTTTTTTTCCTGAGAGGATTTATTTTGAAGTTTTATGGAAAGAAATCATAACCTTGTCCTTGCTTTTTTTTGCTGCTAATGTTTTTTTTTTGTTTTTGTTTTTTTACTTAAAGGGGTATTTTATTATTGTTATTGTTTATTTAGCTAGATGTTAGGCAAGGGCAAGTCTGACTGTGGCCACAACTAGACTTCCCCTCTGACTGAGAATGCTAAAGGCTAACCAAAATGTACAAAATCGCTATTTAGAAGCATTGGAAAACAACCAAGGCTGAGTGCCAATCCCCGACAGGGGGGAATGCACTTGGGTTTAGCCCCACAGTCATCCAAATTTTCTCCTTGGGGGCATTTGAAGGGCCGTGGTCCATGAAATAGGAGTCCAGACAACAATGGGAGCAGAGTTCAGGGTTACTAATGCCACTGGATTCAGAGGGTTAAAGTGCCACAGAGGATAGCCACAGAGGCAGAACTCCCAATATTTGCACAGAAATGCCCCTGGGACCTTGACCATTTCCTGGGCTGTGCATTGTCTGGTGAGTCTCTCAGAGACCTAGTAGAAGAACAGCCGCCTAGGGTCTGAAAGCTAGGTGGAGATTTCAAAGACCTCTGAGTCCTCAGAAGACATGAAATTTGAGGCTAGCCAGAGTTTAGAGTACTTTCTGACATTCAACTGAGGACTCAGAAAGATTATAAGACCACGCTTTAGAAATGAGGGCAATAATCTAAGAGAATGGCAAATCTGACCCTCCCCTGAACAGAGATTAAAATGAAGCCTGGACAGGGACAAGCTAACCCACCAGTAAATGCACTGCCTGCCAAAGCAAAAAGCAACACTGTTAAGAAAGATAACATAATCCAGAGCCTCTAGAACTATCATCTATAATGTCAAGTGCTCTGTATTAGTCTGCTGGGGCTACCATAACAAAATACCACAGGCTGGGTAGCTTAAACAACAGAAATTTATTTCTTACAGTTCTGGAAGCTGGGAAATTCAAGATCAAGGTCCTGGCAAAATAAATTTCATTCTGAGGTCTTTCCTCTAGGTTTGTAGGCAACAGTCATTTTACTGTGTACTCACATGACTTCTTTGCACCTGCAAAAAGGTAATAAGAACACTCTGGTATCTCTTCTTATAAAGACACTAATCCTATCAGATTAGGGCCCCATCCTTATGACCTCATTTAACCTAAATTACTTCTGTAAAGACCCTATCTCCAAATACAGTCTCATTGAGTATTAGGGTTTCAACCTATCAATTTTGGAGGGACAGAAACATTCAGCCCATAATACCTCCAGTAACAATTACAAGGTAGGCAAGAAAAAAAATTACCAATAATAAAGAGATAAAAGTCAATAGCAAAAGAACACTAGATGACCTAAAGTGAGTAAACAAGAACTTTAAAATTTCTAAGATTACTGTGCTAAAGCCTATAGAGGGAATTATGGACAAAAGTAGATGAAAACATAAAGTATTTTCATCCATTTGTGTGTTTCAACAAAAAACAAAAACTATAAAAATTATTTAAAAAACTTTCAGAACTATACAATTTAATACTTGGAATTAAGAACTCATTCAATGTGTTTAACAGTAGATGGAAAGATCAGATGACAGGACTAATGAATTCAAGATACATCATTAGAAAACATTCAAAATGAACCTCAGAGAGAAAAATAATGGAAAGACCATGACAGAACTTGAGAAATGTAGAACGTGGTAAAAAGGTTCTAACACACATGTAATTAGAGCTCTATAAAGAGAGGGAAAAATGAGATGCAAACAATCGCTAAAGAAATAATGCCTGAAAATTTTTGCAAATCTGATGAAAAACAGCAATCCTCCAATTCAAGAGCTCCATGAACCCTAATCAAAATAAAAACAAAACTAGACCTAACCACACCACAGCAACTTATTGAAAATCAGGTTACAGAGAAAATATTAAGAATAGCCAGGAAGACAAAAAAGACATAATTTTAAAGGAAAAAAGCAGGTGCACTTGGGTGGCCCAGTCAGTTAAGCTTCTGCCTTTGGCTCAGTCATGATCTCAGGGTCCTGGAATCCAGCCCTGCGTTGGGCTGTCTGCTCAGCCGGGGTCTCTGCTTTACCCTCTGTCCCTCCCCACTGCTTGTGCACATTATCTCTCTCTCTCTCTCAAATAGATAAAATCTTTAAAAAAAAAAATAAAGGAAAAAGCAAGAATGAGCAGTAACCTCGACATAAACTAACAAAGACATGAAAAGATAGAATGACATCTTTAAGGTGCCAAACTAGAATCCTATATTTACTGAAATAAACCATTTTCAGACAAACAAAATTTGAAAGAGTTATTGCTAGCAAAACAATGAGAAAATAAAGATTCCAGACGGAAATATAAAAATCAAGTAGTAATCACCAACTTCAGATAGGATAAATATATAGATGAAAATAAATGAATATTGGCCATTAAAAGCTACAGGCATTAAGATGTCTTATAGGGATAAAATAATATCTAGAAGAAAAGTCTATGACAATAGCAAACAGATGGGAGAGTATAAATGAAGTTAGGCTGCTATAAAGTTCTTCCATAGTTTGAGACATGGCAAAATTACTAATTTAAGATAGACTACTAATTTAAGAATGTGTTTTGCAATTCCTAGGAAAACACTAAAAGATTCCAAAAGTATTGTAATAGGTTAAAATGAAATTAAAATACTATAGTAAAGAAGGCAGGGAAAAAGGAATAAAGGAACACATAGATGGTAAAAATTGACAGCAAATAATTAGCTGTAGAGTTAAATCCAGCTATCTCAGTGATTATATTAAATGTAAATGTATTATATACTCTAATTAAATGATAAAATTGTCAGATTGAGTTAAAATGATGTGACTGTAAGTTTTTTACAAAAAAAGATACATCTTAAAGATATAGGTGGACTGAGAGTTTAAAAAAAAAGAAAAAAGAAAAAAAAGAAAAGGAGTGCCATGAGAATACTAATCAGAGGGAAAGGGCAACTTTGCAACTGAGCTTCATTTTGTACCATTACTTACATGAATGTCAACCAAAGTCCCTGTTCTTAAGCATTATGCTTTACCACTTTTTAATACTGCTGGGCTCATCTCTGTAAGGTTTCTCTGCTTTGGCCAAGATGGATTCCCTCCATTCTGCTTTCCCACTCTTGGTTCTCCAGCAGTGCTAAGCTGAGCATGATGGCAGTATTTGAAATGAACATGTTTAGAGAAATATAAGCTATGGCTAACATCCTGTATCTCTTTTGCATGGGGGTCTCACCATAAATCCCCCCTCCCTGTCCTGGTGGACCAGGGTATTGTAACTACATCCCCTTTTATTAGGAAAGAGAGCAGAACGTGAATGCCCATATGAGGCTACAAAAGCAAGTTTTTAATTCTGCAGAGTTTTGAACCATAACCCCTGAACTAAATTTAGCTTTCAGGAGTCCATCTCTGTTAACTATTTTTCCAGATCACTGGAGATTAAATTGTCTAGCAGAATTGGAATTCTTATTGAATTCTTACTGCTTTTGTCTTTACTGATATCTGACTGGACAGTAATGTGAGAGAAAGAGAGAGAAAGGTGTGTATGGGGGGGATAGGTAAGGGGGATACTATCCGTTCATAGAAAGTGCAATTTAATAACCACTACAGGTATATAAGCTGGACTCAAAGAATTTGATACATTCAGATGGAATAGTAAAAGATTTTACTGGAAATTAATACTGCTCAGATGATATCAGATGATCTTTACTTCATAAAATGGCAGGAAATTAGGAACATATTCATGGAGTTCTGACAATTTGTGGGACCTGGACTAACATATTAATAATAAAAATCGGCCAACCACAGAGTTAATATGAGATGTTAAACTTATTTACCTAGGTAAGTCCATGTGATTTTTCACTAACTTTGTTTTGATGATACATGAAAACAATTCTGAGCTGGAATATTTTTTTAAACCTCACCAACTAGGATGGAATAATCAGACATATGATCTGTGATTAAAAATAATGTTAAAAAACCCATATGCACCAGGGGCATTTCCCTAGCTGCTCTGTCTCCTATACAAGACAAGACACTATACTTAAATGAAATGGTAATTTTATGAATCCAATTGATAAGATGGTTGTGAACTGGAATGAGAAAATAGCAAAATAAGAAAGTGTGTGAATAGGGGTTGAAGACCTAAGAATATTTCGCCAGCTACTAAAAATTCTGAAGTTTGAGAACAGTCACCAACTGATTCAGATAAGCAGCAAACTCAGAGAAAACTGTAGAAGGTGAAAAAAATAGTACAATTTTTTCCCACCATTTCTCCATGACTATTCGCACAGTTCCTGGCACAGATAAAATTCAGCTCATTTTTGTTATTGTTGAACAAAATAGATGGAATAAAAGAAAGTGGGTATATAGTTTGCAAATAATTAAGCTTAAAATAAATGTATAGTAATTTCTGGTTTAATATTTCATCTGGGTACTTGTCCCTGGCTAAATAGCTCTGAAAATCTAACTAAAATATGCAATATAAGAATTAAGAAGGATGAAAACTCACACCAACACCAAAACCTAAAGCAACACTTAAATAAAACCAACCACTTTAACAGTTTAAGATATAATCTTCCACCTTATCAGACAGAAACACAGACACCCCAAAACATATATTTTTTAAAAATAAATTTACATTTTGAACTGTAATCTATAAATTATTCTTTTTCTCACTATATTTTAGAGATCTTTTCTTGTCACCACCCATGTACATGTCTCATTGATTTCAACCGTGTCATGGTATTAAGGTACTATTGTACAGAATATAATTTATGTATTTAACCACCAAAAGAATACATTTTAAAATAAGAAATATTATCTCTCATCTTTTAAAAATGCAATACATCTGTATATATTGATACAGAGATATTTCCAACAAAAGAAAAACAAGGTGTAATATATAAAATGTGGTATCATTTACATAGAAAAGCCAACTGATATAATTTCTATGTGGACACACACATATACACATGACTTTATAGTAAATGTATGAAGGATGTAAAGCAAACAGATGAAAGTGGGTAAGGGACAGGCGGGCCAAGGGAGGGAGAGATAGGTAGGGGACTGTGGGATCAGGCTCATAAAAAATCCCATAAATGTGGAGGTGTAAGGAAATCAGAGATAAGGGAACAAACCAGACCATCCTGTCCTAGGTGTCAGTGGTGGGACCCTGTTATAACAGGTACTTGTGGCCAAGAAAGAATTACTGGACCCTAAAAAGGAAGCAAGCCATTGAAGGAGTTATCACTAGTCCCTACTCAATGGTGCTATTACTAGAGATGTTAATAGGATTTAAGTTCCTTGGGTAACCTTCAATAAAAGACCAACCCGAAAGGCCTTCAATAGCCACCGTGTGGGACCCCTCTCACTCCTGAGAGCTTTTTCTGAATCCTCACTGAATAAAACTCAATCACTTTACTCACCCTCTTTTGTCCCCAAAATTCATTCTTCAATGACTCCCTGAGACAAGAACGTAGCTCTCCCGCTTCAAAAGCAGGTAACCTCTGGGAGGCATCTAGGGTTGCTGTAAAGGTGGTAAAGGTGGTAGACTTGTCTATAAGGTTTTAATTTGTTTTATTTAGTTTATCTTTTTTTTATTTTAAATTCAATTAGCCAACATTTTGTACATGTTTTTATGCAGTTTTTAATGATTCATTCTTTAGTTTACTTTATAATGAAGATATAATGTTGTATCAGTTAGAAAATTTAAAACTCTATTTTTGCTTAAAAAATAAGGAAAATATTAACTAAAATTTCATACCTGGATTCTGGACATGGTTGGAAAAGACTGTCAAAATTGGTTCATCTACAGTGAAATCCTCAATGCAAACATGAGTAAACAGGTTTATTCTGTAGAGCTCTATCTCTCAACATGAATGCTTCCAAGATTCCTCAGACACTTTTCTCCAGGGGTTGTGAATAATATTTTAGCCAGCTTGTTCATGAATGGTGATAATAGGAAAGCATTAAAGTCAACTGGAAGATGCCGCCATTCATGTCAAATGTTGGACTGGCAGGCAGGCTATGCTGCTGTTGGTCCAGCCAGGCTGGGGTGGGAGTGTCAGGGCCACCGCAGGGCTGACGTCATGCACAAAGGGCTCACTTTTATCAAAGTCTGCTTCTAGTGAAGTCACCTTTAGGTTGCCTCACTAATGGCATCCTCTTGTAAATGTCACACGTAGTTAGCCTTTACTCTTTTTTTCCCCTTTAGTTAGATGGTAACATTGGGAGATAATAATGCTGGAGCTTATTGAAAAGCAAACACCAAAATTCACAACTGACACTTGGATAGACAGAGAGCTCAGAATATCAAACACACAACTCAAAATCTATTTCTAGGTGTTTGCAAAATGTTAGAAGAAAGCAATTTCCTTTACATTTTAGTAACTTAAAGATCAGTAATTAAACTGGGCTTTTAACTAATACAAGAACTGAGAATTCTTTCATTCTGATACAAAGAAGCGATTTTCCCAGCTTTGAATGGGACAAGAATAACCTAAGATTGGCAGGAGAGCATCAATAGAGTCTGGGTTATGTAATGAAACAAATCTGGAACCACGGAGCAGGGAGCTGGTCCTCCCAGCTGTCACCAAGGCTTTTCCTGGTTCTCTGACAGGGACGAATTGTAATGCCAAAAGAGTATTGTGTAGTATGTACAAATGTATGTAGTTATTCCTGAGTTCACAACACAAAACAATCATTCTCAGATTATATATTCTTGTCCTTGTCATAAAGTCTTAAGTTAACCTCCTCAGAAGTTCTAGGTTGGGTAGACCCCACCTAGCCATTTCATCAAGACTCTGCATATTGAGGGGTGTCTGGGGGGCTCAGTCAGTTAAGCATCTGCCTTCATCTCAGGTCATGATCCCGGGGCTAGAACGAGCCCCACATGGGGCTCCCTGCTCAGCGGAGGAGTCTGCTTCTCCCTCTGTCTGCTACTCCCCCTGCTTGTGTTCACTTTCTCTCTTCTCTCTCTTTTTAACACTTAAAAAAAAAAAAAGATTCTGCAAATCAAGTAAGCAGACCTCTTATCAAAACTATGTTATTTATTTTATTTAAAAAATCGTTGTATTTTGGGACACCTGGGTGGCTCAGTTGGTTAAGCAGCTGCCTTCGGCTCAGGTCATGATCCCAGCGTCCTGGGATCGAGTCCCACATCAGGCTCCTTGCTCGGCAGGGAGCCTGCTTCTCCCTCTGCTTCTGCCTGCCACTCTGTCTGCCTGTGCTCGCTCTCTCTCTATGACAAATAAATAAATAAAATCTTAAAAAAAAATCGTTGTATTTTGTGTCATATAGTCTGAGGACTGCCCAGCAAGAGAGGACAAATTGGGTATTTAGAGGATTTCAAGTGTGCTGATCCTGGCTGGTACAAGAGGAGAGAACGACTATCTGAAAGAAGTTCTTCTGTTAGAGCATGAATGTATTCTTATAGCATTCTGCAAAAAGCTCCAGAAACATCCGCCTAACATCAACTGATGTGCCACCGCAACCAGAGGACCTTGGCAAGGGTTGGGGTTCCAAAGAGCTGGCAGCACAAGCCTGGGTGGAAATATGCGAATGTTAAAGCCTCGGGAGTTGTCAGATGAAAGTGACACAGAGAGGCCATTTTCATTCAACTCAAAACACAGAAGCAAGAATCTGGGGTTGGGAGAGAACCAGAATCAAAAGCTGGTAGGAACTAAATAAATATTAAATACATGTTTTGACAATTGGTTAGTTAGGCATTCCATCCTGTTTCCCACCATCTCCCAGATGCCTGAGCCCCGCATGTCCCCTATGCTCTCCCCAGCCATGATGCCCTGAGCCTGCTCTCTCCAACGGCCAAATGGAAAACAGGCATCGCTCAGCTCCATCTGTCCTCCTTCCCTCACTGTATATACCTCCACCAAGTGTACCTGGCCCCTGTTCCTTTCTCTTAGATTCTGTCAGGGTGAAAGAAGCAGTTTGGGAAATTAATTCCCACTAGGTGTTCACTGGCGGCAATAGCACCGTGGAAAAGATCAGGAGCAGCAGAGGCTGGAATGTACGCTTTGCCACTTGCTAATTAATCGCTGTGTGCCTGGGCGGTAGGTGGTTATGCCTGGAACATGAGGATAAGAATGCTTGCTTTATAAGGTTCTTGCGAGGACTGCATCAGATCAGTGATGACAAGGGGTTCTAGATGGTGACAGTATTCAGTCACTTTTTGGGGGAGTAGAAACCAGAGCTCACACGTAAGGTTGTTAACAGTTTTCTGTTTTTGGAGGCGGAGAATACAGTGGGGGCAGTTCCTTCTGTTCTAGGACGAAATGACATTAGACCCTTTTGGATTATGTAGATGGAAGGCAAGGCATTGTTGTGGGGAAAGAATATAAGGAGAGGAGTTCGTTTATTTGCTGTGAGTTTGTTTTTGCTAATCAAGAGCCAGAGGTTTAGCTACTGTCCTCAGAGAACATAAAGAATCATCCCCCTACAGGTCTCTTTGCCTCCATGAATTTAAAATAGAGGCAAATGGGGCCTTTAGAGAGGAATGGCATAAGGAACAAGACCTCATTCTCTTTGAAGTTGAAAGTTATTGAGCCTGACTGATGGATTGGGGTGACTTCACAGAGGCTATCAGCTCCCAAAGCAAATATCAGGCTCTTTTTTTTTTTTTTTTTTTTGAGAGAGAGAGACAGACAGATAGACAGTGACAGAGATAGCCAGAGAGAGCACAAGCAGGGAGGAGAGGGAGAAGCAGGCTCTCGCTGAACAGGGAGCCTGACATTGGGCTTGATCTCAGGACCCCAGGATCATGACCTGAGCCGAAGGTAGATGCTTAATCGCCTGAGCCACCCAGGTGTCCCAAATACCAGGCTTTTGAGGAAAAACATCAGATAGAATGAGAAAGTCTGGACTAACTCCCTGAATTCAAAACCAGCTTCTCACTTAAGAGATAGGGCAGCTGCCTCAGGATACAGCATATGCTGAATTCGAATAGACTGGAAACTGGGTGAGAAGTAAAATCTCAAATGAAGAGATCAGGGTTTCCAACCTGGGGAAGCTGTTAATAGGCAGGCGAGATGGTGGAATTAGGCTGGTGGAATTAGGTGGGATTGTTAGAGGTGGCTTTACATTATCCAATATTCCACCCAGATTTTAAACATACAGTGGAAGCCATTTCTTGACTTTTACTTCTTAATGGGCCCTAGGGAAACTGGGAATATTTCCCAAACCAGGCTTCTCTAGGAAAGAATCAAGCAGGGGTCTCAGTTGAGTTTGGTGATTATATATGACTTTGAATATTTGTGTCAGCTAGTCGGTGCAGGTAATAGGAATTGATCAACACTCGTGGTGTTTATAAAGGTAAAAGAGGGGCAGTGAAGTTGAGGTGCTATCAAAAGAACTCTAGTTATCAGCTTAGGAAGAGGCTTTTTGGTTCATAATAAACCACGGTTCAGCTTTCGGATATTGGTTCTCAGAACTGACAGAGCCCATCCGACTTGAGTTCCTCAAACTTAATAAGAGATTGAAGTGTATACATCAGGTGGCTAATTAAATTTTAACAACATACATCAATTTCTTGTGACTGGAAAGTCTGTGTTCCCTCTTTCTTGGTTACCCTTTTTTTGCATATCCGGAAAGCATAATAATATTCACTAGGACTCAAAATAATACAAAATGGGCACAGAAGAACATGTTATCTGGAGTAGACTGTGGCAAATTGTATTCATTCTTTCTAATTTATAGTCATTTTTAATATATTTTATTATTAAGTTGCAAAATAGGTACCAGTGATGCATATGCAAATAGGAGGAATTTCTCTGCATATCGGAAATCCACTATATACCAAGAAAAAAAAGGACCTGTCCTCTCTTTTTTTTCTCCTTGCCTCTTTTGTTCTCTTTTCCTGGAGAGGATGAAATTAATTTGGTTAGGTAGTTTGGTACTAAATTATAATCCAATTCCACGCCCAGTTTGAAGTTGAAATACTTTTCAAAATCTATCCATCATCCAGTTATAGAAAATCCGTTGGTTTCTTCTATTAGTCATTAATTTACAAATACAGATTTCACTGGTTTAACTCCCAGAGGGCAAAACTATTTCCCTTATTCCTAAATGTTCCAGGACACCTTGGTGGTGCTTGCATACATAGGAGCCTTTTTGTGATCACTCCATGACGTAAAGGCTGGATACCTACTTTAGAATTGCCCCTTTTCTATGGCATATTTCACCAAGCATCCCTTTATTATGGGGAGGCACTATTAACTTAAGATTAATGACTTATTTAAGAAAATCCCTGCACATACTGAATAATCCCTGAATCTGTAGATGGCATATAGTTGTATATCCTACAAATAAGCTCAGAATTAGAATGGCCATCCTTCTCCTCTGTGTTAAAGTCAGAGATTCTGGTGCCCCTGGTCTCCATCCAGAGCCCAGCTTGCTGCTTCCAGCTATCACATAACTATGTTTCTGGATCTTCAGCATTCAAGAAACACTTTTGAGAATTTGCCTTTCATCATTCTCCATTACCTAGAAGCATTCCCTATGGAATGACTTCTAGTCTTGGGTGACTAGGGCGTTCCTTTTCCACAAAGTTTTCATCTGTTATGGGGAGGGAGGCTGTCCCTTCTGCTGTCCCTTCCACAGCTATGGTGAAGAGAGGCTTTCATTGATGTGAAATTCCCTAGCAACCTTGGGGAGATAAGAAGAGTCAAATTTGGGTGGCTCCCAGAAGATATGGTCCATTACTTATCCAAGCCTTCACTTGATAGTGAAATGACCTTCACTTTGGAGTTACTTATTAAGTTATGGAAGAATCCTCAAACCCATCCTGTATAGACAAAAAAAAAAAAAAACAAAACTATCCTTTGGTGCTTTGCAAGATTTTGCTTTTAATGTTTTATGACAATGTATTTATGTTACCTTCGGTTCAGAGAATAGTTTGTGAGTTAATTGCAAGGATTTGTTAACAGCAAGAACAGAATATGGAACTATTTAAATTTGAATTTTCATCCCTGCATTAAATAAACATCACAAAGTTTTTAACAGTTGTTTGCTTCTACATTTTGATGTTAAACAGCAGGCTTAAAATCTGAAATACTGTTAACAATTGGATTAAAATAACAGTTTCTTTAAACCATGGATACTTGCTTACTCCATGAGCAAGAAATATCTTAGGATAGATGAACTGATACACAGTAAATTAGAAACTTTTAAATTAATACGTGCAACCCAATGAAGAGGCAGATATGCATTGTTCTCATTTTTAAGATAAAGGAAAAAAATAAGTGATTTGTCTCTCATGCCCAGCAAGTCAGGGCAGCAAGCCAGGAGATGAGCTCCTATAAAGTCACTGAGACACATTACTTTTATTATAATGCAATAGGTTTCCAGGTGGTTAATATTCTCAGACTATAACAACTAGATTATCAACTTCATATTACCCATATGAGTAAAAACAATAACCTCTAACATTCAGATAGCACTTCTATGACATTTTCAGTTTTTTCATACTATCATTAGCTTCATTGTAGAGATAAATCGGGTAAGACCCCAAGAGTACCTTGTCTAAATATACTAAGTTAGTGATTATTAGACACTACTTAGTGTCATATATATATTAGAATATGAATTTTGTCTTATAAAATATGTGTCTGATATTTGACTATTTAATCTTTCACTTCTGGGTTATCTGTATCATTTATTCACATAAACAAACATTATTGAGTCCCTAATATCCCTTAGGTACGATGCTATATTCTGAGGATATTTTAGGGAATAATACAGACCCGGTTCATTTCCTATGGATTTACATAATCTGTAGAATTTATGTTGGAGGTAGGCAGTTATTAAATAAGTTTTGATTTTTATGGAATACTTTTGATGAGTTTTCTTCACATATTACATATGGTAATATGATATGGTATACATCTCCCCACTTGCCTGTTGTGCTCTATAAGGTACTGACAGACCTAGATATGCTGGTCACTGATTGGGTGGTAACTTCTCTGGAAAAAAACAACAACAAAAAATCAGACTCATGAATTACATAGCAAATGCGGGGACAGGTCTGTAATTTATCTTCAATAGAAGAGGGTGAGGGAGGGGTGGCCAAGACAGAGTCAGAAGTAAAGGTCATAGTGAATCTCCAAAGGATAGCTGTGGCCCAGAAGGTGAGCTGGCTGGCAGATACTACCTTCACTGGGGTACCTCAAGGCTTCCCTAGAGAACCTTCTCTGGGACAACCTACACCAGTTCAAGAGAGAAGAGTATTTCTTAATAGTGTCCATCTCCCGAATGCATCTAGGTATCAAATGATAAATTCTTTTATAATTTAAACACAATTAGGAGGAGATTTAGGCAAATCTTATTTTTCTTGACAGAAAAATCCTCTCCTAGGTAAATATCCATTTTTGTTGAGGAAATATCTCACTAATATGATTGGAGAAAAACCAAGACTCTCAAAAGACAAACTGGGGAACACTGGATTGTTGATAAGTTGCCTTTTATGGAGAATTTTATGGGAGAGAGGGTATGAGAAAAATGGGTGAAAGTGGCCAAAGGATGTAAAATTTCAGTTATAAAATAAGTCCTGGGGATGTAATACATGGCATGGTGACTATATTTAATAATACATGCATTGTATATTCAAAATTGCTAGGGAAGTAGATCGTGAAAGTTCTCGTCACAAGAAATGCGATGGTGATGAGTGTTAACTTATCTTGGTGGTCATTTTACAATATATACAAAGATCAAATCATCATGTTGTATGCCTGAAACTAATATGATGTTATGTGTCAATTATATTTCAATTTAAAAAAAGGAGGATGGGTCCATTTACTCTGAGTAGTTCTTTAAATGAGGACATTTAAGTTTGGGGCTAAATCTGAATATGTTAGGACAGTAGAAAATAATTTAGAAATGTACAGAGAAAACATCAAAAAGGAAAGACACCTATTGGCTAAAGAATCACTCTTGGAGAAAAAAGAAATCTAATGGTGATTATTAAGAAGTTTGCTATGAGGTATGGAAGCAAATTCACTCTTTTATTTCCTCCAATTAAAATTTTGGTTGCTCCTAGTGCTTCTCTGAAGTGTATTTGACTTTGGAGCCCATGACCGAGTACTGAGTCTTTATTAGAGTTGGTACAGAAAAAGCTATGGGTTTTTCCTGTGGAAAACCATATATGGGTGACAATATTAATAACGATAGATGCTACTTAGATACTACTATGCCTTAATGCTTTATGTTATATTACCTTATTGAATTTAATCTTGACCCTGACTATATGATTTAGTGTGTAGTTATTCTTTTAATTGCCTTGGCCTTTAATTGACACTTATTACTACCTCTCATCTTCCATTAGCGAAACTTAGTTACAGGGTAACACCAGATGTACAGGAAGCTGGGAAATGCAGGCCCGGCCTACACAGCCTCTTTCCAGCAATAGCCCCGGGGTTTGAAAGAGCACATGTTTGATTGACAGCCAGCCACATGGGCCATATAAACAGGTAGATAGTATGCCCTCACGTAGCAGAGACGGTTGAGAGATTTCTTCAATGCCACACAAATAAAAGTGGAAGAGCCCACTCCGTGTCAAATATTTTTGTAGATGCTTAATGCATCTGTTTTCCAGTTAAATTTAAGGCAAAGTTTCTATAAGTGAAATGAGTTAGATGAAGTAAAGTTAAGCAGGCTGCCCAACTACCAGAATTAAAAGAAAACAGAAAACTTTTAAAAGGAATAACCTTTTTATGTATCAACAAACAATGAGCTCCAGAACACATTGTTACATGAAAAAGAAACAACAAATGAATTTGATACAATTTGTATTTTTAAAAACAATTGTCGTTATACACATGCATGAGTTCTCATACATACATACATAATCTACCCCTAGAAGGAGGATACTGGTACAGTGTTTTCCTCTGGTGAAGGGAACTGAAGGCTTGGAGAAATATTTACCTTTCCCTATGTACCCATTTATATCTTGAATATTTTATAATGCCCAAATAATTACCTGTAAAAATTTTAAATTTAAGTAAAACCACAAAAAATATCAGGAGATAACATAGCCTTTTGAGAATTGCTGCTTTTTTGCCAGATGGGAGAAAACTCAGTGCTGACCTTCTGCCCACACTCTTGGCAGCCATTAGTAGCCTGCAAGTGTATCATTCCTGACTCCCTTTGACTTGGAACTGTAGTGACTCCTGGCAACCTTAAGGAACATTGCCCCTGGGCCCATTGCCAATAAACAACTCTTTGACATGGTTCTGCTTTCCCATTTCCTGGAAATTGAGCCATCCAGACTGACTAAGTACCAACCAAGCCCAGCCCCCCACCACACCCCCGCCTCAAATTTACCACTTGTGCCTGGATCTACTCTCCCGAGACTGAAAGTCTAGCCAGCCTTTCTGGATGACTGGTTCCAGTGCAGCACACATGTAGGAAATCAGCAGAAGTAAGCCATGATGTATGGTTGGCAAATGAGAGAGTTGAGAACAAACATGAAATTCCAAGTGTGAATTTCTATGATTAAGGATTTTAAAGGAAACAGGAATCACTTTTTTTTCCAATTCATGTTTATTAAGCAAATTATTAGTGATTTTTATGCCAGCTTATGTAGTTAGGTCATGCTTCCCCAGGGCTAGAATTGATTTTCACAAGCTTGAAAGCAGGTGCAAACAACTTAAAAATAACCTTGAATGGTAATGATCTCTGCTTTATATGATCAAGGAGGCATATCTTTGTGCCAGAAAGCCCCTTTCCTAGTTGGCGAAGTCGTAATTATCACTGCTCACACAAAGAGTTGATGCATTAGTTGAATTTTCTAGATTTCAATGTTTAAAGTTGTCCACTAAAGTTTAGAAAATGCTAAAAATTATCTTTCACTCCAAGATGGTTTCACAGACAGTAAGTGTTGTTCATTCCAGTGACACATAAAATATTGTTCAAATCCTTTGCCTTACATTTGAGTCTCTTTCTCTCTCTCTTTTTTAGGGAGAGAATGCAACTAAACAAATTAGAAATTCATCCTTAATCCTTTTTTTTTTTCATCCTTAATCCTAATGGCTAAATCTCTCTTTAAAATTATGTAAGCAAGTGTTGTCTCCACTAGAAGTTAAAATAATTTGAACTACAAAGGAAAAACAAAACTTGTAACTGAAAAAACTTTAAAGCATAGGCTATATTAGGAAAAGTTATACCACATTCTTCAACTAGAACATGATGCCTTGCTTGAAACGCAAATGGAGAACATGTTATTTGGACTTTCTGTATATTCTCAAATATTTCATGTTGCTTGTATGGTACATATTACATACATTCTTTAATCCCATTATATATTCACTCATGTCAGACAAAAGATTTTAAGACTATTGATTTTAAATGTATCTGGACAGTTAAAAAATGTCAGTATACAATGTTTATTCTTCAGTCTAAAAGTGGGTATTTAAAAGTGGATATCTCAGGTCAAAGACCAACTTTTTAAATCAAATAAAAGAGCCAGCAATTATGTTCTTGCATTTAGATATGAGTGTCAAGATGAATACTAGCTGCTTTCCTAATAGTTTGTTGGTTGGTTAGTTGGTTGATTGTTTTTTGTTTTGTTTTGTTTTGTTTTGTTTTTTTTATTTAAAAGCATTCTCTTCCATGCCCCATAAATCTTTAAAACTGAAATGTGCTCCCTGGTGCTTTCCATTTACTAGATTCTGCTACTGATCAAACAAACTGAGAACAATTTACTTCTATTGAAAAGGTCATTTCATGATATTTTGGTTCACCAATGCTTTTAATCTTATTATAAATTACAGTACATCCCAACATTAGCTAATGGATTTATGTCTGTCAAAGAACCACAGCAAAAGCAAATTTCATCTCTGGTAGAGAAGGATCCACGTGGTAACATTTTGCCTTTGACTCTTCAAAATCCTGTCATACCAGCATCTATTTTTCCCCTCATCTCTGTGTTCATCCCTCCTTAAATTTCTTTGCAAGTTCCTTCTCTCTCTTACCTCTGAATAGTGGAGCTCCTTGGAGTCATGAGGTGGACCCCTCTTTCTTTTTTCTTTCTTCCTAAATTTTCTCAGGCAGTCCTACAGTTTAAATACTATCTCTGTGCAGATGACCCCTACATTTACAGAGCTCTCTAGTAACTGTGAAGTTTCTCATGTCTGGGGCAGAGACCCAAAGACTGAGAGCAGTGCAAGGACCTCCACATCCCAGAGAAGAGGCTGACCTCACATTGGGAGGCCATGCTGACAGGGAAACCAGCAGCAGCAGCATTAGCCTGCTGCCTGCCTTCAGAATTTAAAGGGAAGGCAGCAGATCCACTGGGAGGTTGCAGGAGTCAATAGCATGGATTTCCTGACAGGAAATTGTCAATGTACTGTGCATGCCCCCCATGTTCTCCACCCAGCCTTGAAGGAGGGGAAAACACATCTCTCATCTTTTTTTTCCCCTCCCAATAAGTTTAGTTAACATCCATCATCTCATATAAACAGGAAGGTAGGAAGGAAGGGAAGTAGGAGACTGGTGTGTACATTGTAGAATGTTTTGTGCAGTTCTGGCCTCTACCCACAACATGATAGTTGCATCATTTCTCCTCCTCCCCTCTAATTGTGCCATTCAAAAGTGTCTCCGGCCATTGGCCAATGTCCCTAGGGTCAAAATGTCCCCCACTTGAGACCCTGCCATACTTTATTTATACCAGTTATTCTTTCCTGTCTTCCAAGTCCTGCAGAGACTCAGAACCATCATAAGCCTCTAGAAACGTTGAGGGCACACACCACCGTGTTACTCGGAGAGCAACTATAGGACTTGGGGGAGAACAGAGATTTTAAATTGGATGAGTATCTGAAACTTTAGTGGTTTGGGAATCATACTAGATTTTTGGTTTTCTGATACTGAGATGAAAAAACATGAGTTTTCCTCATTAGAGGGGAAAAAAAGAACAAGTCAGCAGAAAGGAGTTAAAAAGACAGGCCAGGGAAAGTAAACAAAGCTGCTTTCTGCTTTCAACTTACTGGGTTCAGATTCTTCCAGATAATGGTTGCAGTTTTGTATTACATCCAGAGGTGAAAGCCTCAAGGATTAAATACCTAGCTGAACACATGGCATCTGTATTTAGATGCTTACTAAGCATCTATAATTTAGCAGATCCGAAACTTGATTGAAGCCCCTCTGAAATGAAATTGGATTATTCCTCCAGCATTTTCCATCTCTTTACAAGCCTTATCACCCATCCACTCGCCCAACCCAGAAAACCAGGAGGGATCCCCCCTTCCTTCTGCTAGATCATCTAAATTTTTGCAAGTCCTGTTGATTCTATCAGCAAATGCATAACAAATCCATTCTCATTGACCCATAGCTATTGTTATAACTCTTGTCCACGGCATAGTCATCCTTCCCTGGACCACACAAAGATAACCCTCTATCTGATCTCCCCAGATCTATGGCGGTCCTCTCTCAGTCTATCAACATAGGATTCACAGTGATTAACTTTGTAGCCATTTTATTAAAGTGCCTCAACTCCCATGGTATAAGCCTAAAGCAGGCCTTTCTTTTTCTTTACTGGTTCCCTCTAGGTAGCATCTTCCTGGGCAAGGTCTTACCCCAATTCCCTAACTTTCCACTCACTTGTGATCAGTTGGCCATTCAGTTTCTAAGACTCGGACCTGTTTACCTGAACACTTTATTTTTTTTTTATTTTTTTTTAAAGATTTTATTTGTTTATTTGACAGAGAGAGAGAGAGCACTAGCAGGGGAACAGCAGGGAACACATAGCAGAGAGCCTGATGTGGGCCTCAATCCCAGTTCCCCGGGATCATGACCTGAGCCCAAGGCAGATGCTTAACCAACTGAGTCACTCAGGTGCCCTACCTGAACACTTTAATCCCATGCCCAGTTCAGCTGTTCTCCCCATACCAGCAGTCTGCACTCCCCTTGAAGTTCAATGGCTCCAAGTGGGGAAGCTGGGCTTTTCTCAATTCTTTACCTCTCTGGATCTGGGGTAAGAAGTCACCACACTGACAGAGTGCTCTCCTTATAACTACTTTTCAAAGTCATAGCCATCTTGTTATTCGCTGGGTAACTACTATTCCAGCTCATTGTTTGTGACCTGAGGAGGTCCCTGGACATTGACAGTCCCTCGTAGTGTTCCACCATGTCTTCTGCCCATCATCCCACCCCAGGAGCCCCACATGCAATTTTTATGGCACTCACGCCTCTTGTTCCACCTGAAAGCCCTGACGAGCCTACAATTCCATCCTTTCTCCAAAACCTCCATCACCTCCACAGGGAGATATGGGATCTAAGTTCCTCCCATCTCAGAAATTGGGAACCTCGAACGGGTCAGGAGCTTGTTTAAGAAGGATGAGGAAAAGAAAATGGGGCTAGTCAATAACTACATTTCCAGG
Source organism: Mellivora capensis (assembly GCA_004024625.1). Lineage (NCBI taxonomy): Eukaryota > Metazoa > Chordata > Mammalia > Carnivora > Mustelidae > Mellivora > Mellivora capensis. The sequence goes on from PISX010007381.1 coordinate 73,968, forward strand.
TTCCTAAAGGATCTGAAATAAGTTCTAACTCTTCTTCCTAGAACAAAGTTCCTGTATTAGTTTATATAAATAAATGCATTTCCAACTGAAGCCAATTTGGTTCAGTTTCTATCAATTACGAATCAGAAAATGTTGAAGACTACACATTAGAGAGCATGGGGATTTATATATATGCAAACAAAGCCAAGGGCTAAGTGTTAGACCAAACTCAGTAGGAGAACTTTCTGTTCTTATAGGTGGCTTCCGTGTGCCGCGGGTTATTGTTTGCTTGTCTTGTTTTGTTTTGTTGTAATTTATGTGTGAATAGCACAGTGCTACAAAAAACATGTTGATGACAGAATACATACAGAAATCAAGAGTAAGCATTTAGAATTGGGAGCAATTTGACTTCCAGGCATGTAATCTGTGAACTCATCTTGCTGAAAAGGAAGAGGTCAGTTTGGATTTTTTTTTAATATATATTTCATTTTCCTAATGATTCATTCTTATGTTTTTCTTAAAAGTATCAATCTGTGATGGAGTGGAAAAGAAAGAAAGAGGAAAGTGAGCAAATGAGAAAGGAGGGAAGGGAGGGAGAGAAGGAAGGGAGAAGGAAAGAAGGAAGAGAGAAATGGAGAGAGAAAGCTGGATCTTTAGCACAAATAGTTTAAGAATTACGGCACCAGGGGCACCTGGATGGATCAGTCAGTTAAGTGTCCAAATCTTGGGTTCAGCTTAGGTCATGATCTCAGGATTGTGAAATCGAGCCCCAAGTCAGGCTCTGCACTGGGCGAGGAGCCTGCTTAAGATTCTCTCTCTCTCCCTCTCCTGCTGCAACCCCCCCCCAAAAAAAAACAAGAACAACTAAATAAAACCCCCCAAATCCAAAAAACTAGAAATAATCTAAATGTCTAACAGTAGTAAAATTAGTAAGTAAATCAGGGTCTAGTCATAAAAAAATTAAAACATTTGAAAAAAATAAAAGAATTACTGCACCAGTATGTATTATATGTTCTTAGAAAACTGCCTAAAGTTCCTTACATAAAGTGATGGAGGATAAAATAAATACATATATAACCATTTAACTCCACAAGTTTGATTCTCTTCACTGATAATTCACCCTCCCTCCCACTGATGTTCTCTTTCCCATCCCAACCAACTCTATGCACCTACTCTCATCCCCACCTACCTGGCCAATTTCCTCATCACCATACTGCCAAGCATCACAACTTTCTTCAATTATTTTGCTTGAGATGTTGTTTCAACTAAAATGAATATACATTATAGTTCCTAACTGAAAATGCTCTCATGTCCCACAATGGATCATGATCCTCAAGACATTTTTTATGCCCTATTGACTTGTGCTTAAATTTCCTTCCAGTTTATGGAACCACATTCCCACCTTTTCATTTGGAACATTTCACAGGTTATGTAAGACCTCTTTCTTTAAGAAATTGTTTATCATGATTAGTGAATCAGTTTGCATTAGGAACCCAAGCACCGAGACACAAGGAGTAAGATGTTTACACAGTGGTGGTGTTACACATTTTTCTGCATGCAATCTTTTGGAAACCGTCCTAACCAAACAATAAAGATAAGCAGATTAAAATCAGCCAGGTTTATCTCAGTTTGATTATAACGGCTCAATATACACCAACAGGAAAATACTTCATTAAGGATCCACTAAAGAGTTGCCTTTTCTCCATCACATTTGGCATTCCATCGATGTTAGTTTGGGGCTAGTTTTCTCTTCCACCTGGAGAAAATAGGCCAGTTTATTTGTTTACAAGATAATAAAACAAAATCTAGAAATATTTCGGTCCTTATATTTGGGTTTCCCATCCACTTGGTTAAAGATTTGGTTAAAACAAAAGCAGAGAAAATAGAAAATGTGTTAGGAATTCTATAATTTAATTAAAAAATAATAATAGTTTAATGTTCAGAAATACATTACAGTTAAATTATGAGTGCTTAATACACATTGAAAGTTCTAGAAATCAGAGAAGATACAGGCAAACAGGAGCACAACAGGGAAGATAAGAGCAAAGAGAGATTGTGTGGGCCCCTGGGTGGCTCAGTTGGATAAGCAACTGCCTTTGGCTCAGGTCATGATCTCAGAGTCCTGGGATTGAGTCTGACATCGGGATCCCAGCTCCATGGAGAGTCTGCTTCTCTATTTGACCTCCTCCCTTCTCATGCTCTCTCTCACTCTCTCTCTCTCAAATAAATGAATAAAATCTTTAAAAAATAATTAAAAAAAGAGAAATTGGGGATGCCTGAGTGGCTCAGTTGGTTGGGCCAATTCCCTTGCCTCGGGTCATGATACTGGGGTTCTGGGATCAAGTCCCATCTCGGGCTTCCCCTGCTTTGCAGAGAGCCTGTTTCTCCCTCTCCCTCTGCCTCTCCCCCTGCTTGTGCTCTCTCTCTTTCTCTCTGTCGAACAAATAAATAAAATCTTTAAAAAGAGAGAGAGAGAGAGAGATTGTATGTGTGTGTATGTGTGCAGGAGGAGGAAGAGAAGAGAGAAGAAATCTAGAAGCGGGGGGGAGGAGGAGGAAGCTACAGAGAGACAGCTCACAGAAATTTTCTTTCAAAAGATTTAAAGAGATTAAAACATTTATCATTTCCTCATCTTCTAATTTTGAAATATTTTTAATTTTATCCACTCCCCCTTGCTCCTTAACATTTTTCTCCTGAAAAGGCATTGTTAAAGGAAAATGAAAGCAAGCTGTTCAGTCTCACTGTTCTAATAGCAGCATTCTGGATTTCAGTAGCAAATAACTGAATATATAAACTTTCTGAGCCTTTCCATCCCTTCCGTTATGCTCACTTTCTATCTTCTTGGAATCCTTCCTCTCCTTCTCCTCCCCATGCCCTATAACCCCAAAAGAAAAGGAAGGAAGACAACCAAATTTGCAGTGTGAATTCCTACTGAATGTGTTTTCCCTAATATTTGTTTTGCTCTAAACCTCACGACCTTTGCATAATCCTGGGGGACTGTTCAGAGTTTAGCAGGAGAGATTGGTGGCATAGGAGTTTAAAGTTGGATTTATTTAAATTAATTTCAGGAAAATAAATGTAACATTTCTTGTACGTGAAACTCGTGCCCATTTTACAAGTATTGTGGATATAAAGAGATTCACGAAATAAAAGAAATACATAATCATATGAATAAGCATATGTTTATATAACAATCATAAACATTCCATGTGGATTGCATGTGAAAATTAGGAACCCTTTCAAAAAAATGTCTGTCTTCCCTTTAAGTGTCATGAGCATCGCTCATGGTTAGGAATTCTTCCTGAACTAGTATGCTTGCAGAATTCTTTTTTTTTTTTTAAGATTTTATTTATTTATTTGACAGACAGAGATCACAAGTAGGCAGGGAGGCAGGCAGAGAGAGGAGGAAGCAGGCTCCCTGCTGAGCTGAAAGCCCCGCAGAGCTCAATCCCAGGACCCTGGGATCATGACCTGAGCCTAAGGCAGAGGCTTTAACCCACTGAGCCACCTAGGCGCCCCTGTCTGCAGAATTCTAATACCTGTGCTCTTAATTGTCCACCTAATTAGAAGCTGAGAAAAATTCTTTGCATTGAGCTCTCTGACCTGACACGTCATGCAATTCAATCTGAAATATTTGCTACCTTGATTCTCAGAGGTACACTACAAGCCTGTACCACATTGCAAGATCCAAGTTGCTCGCATCCCAGCAACTGTGAACTTACAGGGTCACGGCTAGATTTCAACATGTGCTTTCTCAAATTCTTTATTCCCCTTATTTAGTAACGTGTGTGTGTGTGTGTGTGTGTGTGTGAGAGAGAGAGAGAGAGAGAGAGATTGGGGAATAGTTCTATTTGTTTTTCTATAACATCATCATTTATCATTTTTAAACACTCTTTCCTGTGTTACTGACCCCTCCATTCCAGGAATATATTGCTTCTCCTATCCATGCTGGAGTAGAGCAACACAGAAATTTAGCCAGCTGTTCACTTGGTAGTCTGATAGACTCTCATAAATGCCTTGTTTATAGCATAAGAATATAAATGTGTATTTACATACATCTCTGGAAAAATATCCTTCCCAAATCTGATGGCTATTATTTTGGCCTTAACTTGTAGTTATCTGTAAAAATAAATTGTACAAGACCAAGAAAGAATATTATGTGTTTGAATCATTTCCTCTGCTGCTGTAAACATTAGATTAAATTTATATACTAATTATGACAATAATGGCCCTTTGGATGATTCTATATTACAAGCATCAACTGAAATGAGGTCCCCAGTTGTCACTGAGAAAATCAAAAGGATCTTAGTTTGAGGAGTAAATATGTGATTATAGTGATTATGTGTGAATTGTGATTATATTCTTCAATAAAAAAAACATGCTGAGATTTACAGCTTTCCTCTGAGAATCAATCAATGAATTAACACATATTGAACACCCACAGGGTTCCTGGAGCTAAACAAACAAATTACTTCATCAACCTGCTAAACCTCAGCTAGTGGACTGAGCCACAATGAACCAGCTGAGCATGGCCCCAAGCAGAACCATTAGGCAGACGGCATTTATTTTCATCATGGATAGTACCTGCATCGTGCATTCTAGAGAAATTTGAGCTAGAAGTATGAAACGCATTCTGTTCCCAGCTCCAACACCTGCTAGCTCCATAATATCCAAGATGCTTTACTTCTCTGAGTTTTCATTTCCTAATTATAAATGGAAAATCACTGCCCTGTCTTATGGAGAGTTTCAAGGAAACAAGAAGCGGGAAATTACTTTGAAAATTATTAAACCCTCTCCAACCCTAAAATATTATGTCTCTGCTAAATTTTTTTTTCTCCAGACTTCCCCAAGGGGTTGTTTGTTCTCATGATGTCTAATTCCTCTCTTCTTTTTTCTTCTAAACCCTCTCTCCAATGACCTCTATATTGCTAAATCGAAACAATGGCTAATTCTCAGTTTTCAGCTTACTTAAGCTATCAACAGTATTTGAAACAACTCATAGATTAGTCAATCTTCCTAGAAACATTCTCTTTATTTGGCCCATTTGTCATCCAGGACATACATTCTTGCTTTTCTTCCTGAATCACTGGCTATATTTTCTCTGGTGTTCTTCCTCATCTCCCTAACTTTTATTCTTAGACTACCTAAAGGCTTAAGTTCTTAGACCTTTTTTCTTCTCTATCCTCTTTTCTTCTCTGCTCTCTGCAATCATCTAGTACCATGACTTGAAAATATCATCTCTATTCTGACAATTCCCACAGTAGTCCTGACCTCTGTTGCAAATCTTGGACTTCTATATTCTACTTCTAGCTCCACTGGGATATCTCATAAAAATTTTTTTTTTTGAGAGGGAGAGAGAGAGTCCAAGTGAAAGGAGGGGGTGCAAAGGAAGACAGAGAGAAAGAATCCTAAACAGGCTCTAAACTCAGGACTGTGCCCTATGTGGGGCTGGGTCTCAGGACCCTGAGATCATGACCTGAGCTGAAATCAAGAGTCAGATGCTTAACAGACTGAGCCACCCAGGTGCCCCTCTCATAAAATTTTTAATAAAAATGAGTTCAATGACTAACTGGTATATCTTCTTCCCCACATCTATTCCACCCACAGTCTTTGCTATTTCAGTTAATGACAACTCCAACTTTCTATTTGCATTAAGCAAAATTCTAGCCTTGAACTCTCTTTTTCTTATGCTCCATCACCTATTACCCGGTTCTATACCCCATAGCAAATCCTGTTGGTACTTACAATCTATCCACTGATTGTGTTCATTTTTTCTTTCTTCTTTCTTTCTTTCTTTCTTTTTTCTTTCTTTCTTTCTTTCAAGATTTTATTTCCTTATTTAGAGAGAGGGAGAGGAAGGGGGGGGGGGCAGAAGCAGAGACTGAATCCCAAGTAGAGATCATGACCTGAGCCAAAATCAAGTCCCTTAACCCACTCAACCAGTCCTTTAACCCTGGATGCACCCAGATGCACCTCATCACTTCCATTTTCTGTTTAATCACTATCACTCTGGCCTACACCACTGCCATCTCTCACCATAGATTATTGCCCTAGCCTCCTAAGCATTCTCTCTGGCCCAAGGCAATTTGTTCTCAATAAAGCAGTCAAAGCAATCTGCTTAAAACTTACCTCGGATCATGTCACTCCTTTATCAACATTCTCTAATGGTTCCTCATCTAATAAGGGTAAAATCCAAGACCCTTACAGTGAACTACCAGGTCTTACAGAATCTTTCACACACACACACACACACACACACGCACACACCACTCTTGGGATACAACAATACCCAAACATATAAACACCTCTTTCTTCAAGGAACAAACATTCTAAAGGAAAAGATAGGCAATAAAAAATCAGTAATTACTCAAGATATTAAGTGATTGGCAATATTGTAAAAAAAAAAAAAAACATGGAAGAGGAAAAAGGAATCAGGAGTAAAGTAGTTGGCAGTTACAAAGAGCTAAGGACTATCTCAATGAGAAGGTGAAATTTGAGTAAAAGTCTTGAAATAGCTAAAGAAGCAAGTCTTGTCCAAATAGGATCCCAAGCAATGAAAGCAGTGCCTGGCACAAAATGGGCAGAGAATGAATTTTTTTTTTAGATTATTTATTTACTTATTTGTTTGACAGAGAGAGAGAGATCACAAGTAGGCAGAGAGTCAGGCAGAGAGGGGGTGGGGGGAGCTGGCTGCCTGCTGAGCAGAGAGCCTGATGCAGGCTCGATCCCAGGACCCTGAGATCATGACGTGGGTTGAAGGCAGAGGCTTAACCCACTGAGCCACCCGGTGCCCAGAGAATGAACTTTTAAATGAATTTTAAATGAATGCATTTTTAAATGAATGAATAAATAAATGAGTATTGTTATTACTGAACCTGTATATAAAATCAGGACTAATAATTTCTCATTTTAGGAAAAAGATATTTTAAAAGAAGAGAAAAAATTTTTTTTATCATAGACGATTTTACCCTAATTGGAAAGTAGGTTTTGATTATTGGTGCCTAGATTTATTTATTATGCTGAATGCAGCTAGCATACCAATTTGGAACAACCTGAAGACTCAAACAAAGCATAAATTTATACACATTTGCTAGCTCTTTTCCATGGCCCTCTACTAGGTGCTCAGGACAAAAGTTGGGGGAAGAGAAGAAACTGAAGAACCTCCCTGCTGCCCTCACCTCCCTCCCTCATTCTCCCCCTCTTCCCTTAATGGTACAGTTATACAGGAAGGAAATGGTTGCTTCTGGGATCAATCACAGATCACCCACTTCCCTGGAATCTTCTCTCCTATGAAAAAAAAGAGCTAAAACCCTGGGGCAGGTACAAAACCTTCTCATGCCTGACACAGGAAGAGATCCTTGCACTCTTATGTAATGGCTTTAATATTGTTATGCTTAAATAAAGCAAGACATGTTTCTAGAAAGCCTACATGCTAATATCCTTTTCATAAAAATTACTTTGCTCTTTTGAAATGTATGGGTAATTTTTTTTTTTTTTTACTTTGGTCTTATCAAAGTAGCAAGATGTCAGACAATTTTGTTCAACATTTCAGCAACTGCATCCAGACATTATCATGATGGCCACTTTTGAATATTGAGCAGAGAGATGGAATCACTAAGAAAGAAACAAATAAAACTGCTAGAATCTTTTAAAAAAATCATAATGTTAGACGTGAAGAATTCCTTTTGTGTAGCCCATCTATAGGGCTCAGTTTGTTAAGCAACCAACTCTTGTTTCAGATATTTTAGTCGCATTTTCAATTATCTTAATAGGTAACTGAATGTATAAAGTAAACATGAACAATGTACTGTGTCCTGTAACATTTAAAATGCATATAAAACTAAATTGTTCAGCCAATTATTCTGTTCACTGTAATTGGATGGACAGCAATAGCACAAAGGATGCAGGAAGAAACTGGAAGTATGCTGCTGTGAAGTTCTTACACCAGTTAAATGAAATGGTATAATATTATTCAAGGTAGATCATAGTAATTTAATGGTACCTTTTGAAATGTATAGATCAGATACACACACACACACACACACATACACACACACAGTAAGCCAATAGTGAGGATAAAATGAAACCAGTTTAAAAAGCATTCAGTTAATCCAAAAGAGGTCAAAAAAGAAGAAAAATGGAAAAGAACAGATGGTTCAAATAAAACATAACTTGTAAGATTATAAATATAAACACAATTATATTAAAAGCACATCAAATGCAAATGGTCTAAAAAAAACCCAAATCAAATGACTATGATGGATAGATTAGTTAGAAGATTCCAACTACTGGCTATCTATAAGAAATTTAACTTAATTATAAAGACATTCAGAGATGAGAAGGTAAAAGTGTAGGAAAGGATATAGTATGGAAACATTAATCAAAGAAAGCTGGAGTCCTTATGCTGTATCAGATGAAGTAGATTTCCAAACACAGAATAGTGCCAGAGTGAAAGAGGATATTATATAATAATAAAAGAGTTAGTGCAACAGTTAGACTGAACAATTCTGTGTATATGAGTTAAACCATACAGTATCAAAATCATGAAGCAAAACCTGATAGAATTACAAAGAGAAATTGAAAAATTAATAACTGAAAATGTCAACACTCCTGTTTTAGTAACATTCTATATGAATAAGTAGACAAAAATTCAGTAAGGACATAAAACCCAGAATAACACCATCAACAACTTGACCTAATTAATATTTATAGACCACTCAACACAACATCACCTCAATACATATTCTTTGCAAATACACATGAAACTCTTAAGAAGAACAACCATGTTCTGAGGCATACAATAAACATGAACACAGTTAAGATAATTAAATGAGACTATTTTACCTGACATATGTTATCTGACTAAATAGAATTAACATAGAAATCAGTAACAGAAAGAAACCTGAAAATGCCCAAATATGTGGAACTAAATAATACACTTCTAAACAACCCACTGGTCAAAGAGAAACAAGCAATGGAATTTTAAAAATATTTTTCAGTGAATGAAAATTAAAACACAACTTATGAGACCCTTCTAGAGCAGTGCTTAAGTGGAAATTTATATAATATTAAATGCCTATTTTTGAAAGAACAGCATAACCTTTTAAGAAACAAGAAAGAAGGAAGAGAATATTAAACCCAAAGCAAAAAGACAAAAGGGTACAATAAAAATAAGAGCGAAACTCAATGGAATTTTTAAAAAAGATTTTATTTATTTATTTGACAGAGAGAAATCACAAGTAGGCAGAGAGGCAGGCAGAGAGAGAGAGGAGGAAGCAGGCTCCCTGCCAAGCAGAGACCCCGATACGGGACTCGACCCCAGGACCCTGAGATCATGACCTGAGCTGAAGGCAGAGGCTTAACCCACTGAGCCACCCAGGTGCCCTCAATGGCACTTTAAAAAGAAAAATAATAGGAGGAGTCAAGATGGCAGAGCAGTAGCAGGTTGAGATGACATCAGGTAGCAGGAGATCAGCTAGATAGCTTATCTAACCATTGCGAACACCTACAAATCCAATGGGAAACTGAGGAGAAGAGGAGCAACAATTCTAGAAACAGAAAATCAATCACTTTCTGAAAGGTAGGACCAGCGGAAAAGTAAATACAAAGCGACGGGAAGATAGACCACGGGGAGAGGGACTGGCTCCCGGCAAGTGGTGGAGCACCAAATCAGGACTTTTAAAAGTCTGCTCCATGGAGGGACATCGCTCCAGAGGCTAAACCAGGGTGAAGCCCACGCAGGGTCAGCGTGGCCCCAGGTCCCGCAGGGTCACAGAAGGATCGGGGGTGTCTGAGTGTCGCAGAGCTCGCAGGTATCGGAGCGGGAAGCCAGCTACAGAGACAGAGCCGAGGAGTGAGCTCTCAGCTCGGGGTTACCTTGAACCGGTCATAAGCTGGGGGAGCTTGGAGCGTGGCTGGAGGCCGGGGAGATGGGAGTGACTGAGCGCTTTTCTCCAAGCCTGAGTGATTGAGCGATTTTCTCCAAGCGCGACCAGAGGCCAAGGAGATGGGAGCGATTGTGCGCTTTTCTCTGAGGGCGCACTGAGGAGCGGGGCCCCGAGATCTCGGCTCCTCCGGGCCTGAGATTGGGAGGCCGCCATTTTCATTCCCGTCCTCTGGAACTCTACAGAAAGTTTTCAGGGAACAAAAGCTCCCCAAAGCGAAACCGAGTGGATTACTTAGCCCGACCCCTGGTAAGGGCGGTGCAACTCTGCCTCAGGCAAAAACACTTGAGAATCACTACAACAGGCCCCTCCCCCAGAAGATCAACAAGAAAGCCAGCCAAGACGAAGTTCACTTAACAAGGAGAGCAGCGGAATCCCAGAGGAGAAGAAAGCAAAGCAAGGAATTCATGGCTTTCTCCCCATGATTCTTTAGTCTTGCAGTTAATTTTTTTTTCTTTTTTCTTCTGCTAAATTTTTTTTTAACTTTTACCCTTTCCTCTTTTAACATTTTTTTAAACTAGTTTATCTTAACAATACCTTACAAAAAAAATAATAAATCCTTTTCTGAACCTTCATAATTATAGTCATACTTTATCCTCCATTGTATCTAACTATATTTTTTGTACACACATAGGGTTTTTTCTTCTAAAAAATTTGGGGTACAACTTCTCCTAATAGATCAAAATATATCCTAAATCTAGCTCCGGACTTTTTCTAGTCTCCAGCCTGAGCAAATTCTCTCCACTTTCTTTTTCTTTATTCTCCCAACCAACTTGCTTTATCAACTCATTTTTAAGAAATTTTAAAAAAAAATTTTTTCTCATCTTTATAGGCTTATTCCATCTCTTCATTGTGCCTACCCTTATATATGTTTTTCATCCTTTAAAATTTTGGGAGGTAGTTCCTACTAAGAGACCAAAATACTCCCAAAATTCAGTGAGTGACCTTGTTCTAGTCTCCAGTCTAATATATATATATGTATATGTATACATATATATATACACATATATATATATATTCTTTTTCAATATTTTTTCTTTAATTGTTTTCTTTTCTTATTTTTTTCTTTCTCTGAACTTCTTTTTTATCCTCTTTCTCCCTCCCATGATTTGAGGTCTCTTCTGATTTGGTTAAAGCACATTTCCATGGGGGTCTTTGCCACCCTTTTAACATTTTATTTGCCCCTTTATATATTCTTCTCTGGACAAAATGACAAAGAGGAAAAACTCACCACAAAAAAAAAGAACAAGACGCAGTACCGAAGGCTAGGGACCTAATCAATATGGACATTGGTAATATGACAGATCTAGAGTTCAGAATGACGATTCTCAAGGTTCTAGCTGGGCTCAAAAAAGGAAGATATTAGAGAAATCCTCTCCAGAGAGATAAAAGCCCTTTTTGGAGAAATGAAAGAACTAAAATCTAACCAAGTTGAAATAAAAAAAGCTATTAATGAGGTGCAATAAAAAATGGAAGCTCTTACTGCTAGGATAAATGAGGCAGAAGAAAGAATTAGTGATATAGAAGACCAAATGACAGAGAATAAAGAAGCTGAGCAAAAGAGAGACAAACAAATACTGGAACATAAGGGAAGAATTCGAGAGATAAGTGACACCATAAGATGACACAACATTAGAATAATTGGGATTCCAGAAGAAGAAGAAAAAGAGAGGGGAGCAGAAGGTATATTGGAGAGAATTATTGTAGAGAATTTCCCTAATATGGCAAAGAAAACAAACATCAAAATCCAGGAGATGTAAAGAACACCCCTCAAAATCAATAAAAATAGGTCCACACCCCATCACCTGATAGTAAAATTTACAAGTCTTAACAACAAAGAGAAAATCCTGAAAGGAAGTCTGGGAAAGGAAGTCTGTAACATACAAGGGTAAAAGTATTAGATTGGCAGTGGACTTATCCACTGAGACCTAGAAGGCCAGAAAGAACTGGCATGATATATTCAGAGCACTGAATGAGAAAAACATGCAGCCAAGAATACTATATCCAGCTAGGCAATCATTGAAAATAGAAGGAGAGATAAAAAGCTTCCAAGACAAACAAAAACTGAAAGAATTTGCAAACACCTAGCCAGTTCTACAGGAAACATGGAAAGGGGTCCTCTAAGCAAAGAGAGAGCCTAAAAGTAGTAGATCAGAAAGGAACAGAGACAATATACACTAACAGTAACCTTACAGGGAATACAATGGCACTAAATTCATATCTCTCAATAGTTACCCTGAATGTAAATGGGATAAATGCCCCACTCAAAGACACAGGGTATCAGAATGGATAAAAAAACAAAACCCACTAATATGCTGCCTACAAAAAACTCATCTTAGAACCAAAGACACCTCCAGATTTAAAGTGAGGGTGTGGAAAACAATTTACCATGCTAATGGACATCAGAAGAAAGCTGGGGTGGCAATCTTTATATCAGACACATTAGATTTTAATGCAAAACTATAATAAGATGAGAAAGGACACCATATAATACTTAAAAGGTCTGTCCAACAAGAAGACCTAACAATTTTAAGTATCTATGCCCCTAACATGGGAGCAGCCAACTATATAAACCAATTAATAACAGAAACAAAGAAACACATCGACAATAATACAATAATAGTAGGGGAATTTAACACTCCCCTCACTGAAATGGACAGATCATCCAAGCAAAAGATCAACAAGGAAATAAAGGCCTTAAGTGACACACTGGACCACAAGAACATCACAGATATATTCAGAACATTCCATCCCCAAATAACAGAATACACATTCTTCTCTAGTGCACATGGAACATTCTCCAGAATAGACCACATCCTGGGTCATAAATCAGGTCTCAACCAGTATCAAAAGATTGGGATCATTCCCTGCATATTTTCAGACCACAATGCTCTGAAGCTAGAACTCAATAACAAGAGGAAATTTGGAAAGAACCCAATTACATGGAGACTAAAGAGCATCCTTATAAAAAATGAATAGGTCAACCAGGAAATTAAAGAAGAATTGAAAAAATTCATGGAAACAAATGATAATGAAAACACAACGGTTCAAAATCTGTGGGACACAACAAAGGCAGTCCTGAGAGGAAAACATATAGTGGTACAAGCCTTTCTCAAGAAACAAGAAAGGTCTCAAATACACAACCTAACCCTACACCTAAAGGAGCTGGAGAAAGAACAACAAAGAAAGCCTAAACCCAGCAGGAGAAGAGAAATCATAAAGACCAGAGCAGAAATCAATGAAATAGAAACAAACAAACACACACACACAAAAAAAATAGAATAAATCAATGAAACTAGGAGCTGGTTCTTTGAAAGAATTAATAAGATTGATAAACCCCTGGCCAGACTTATCAAAAAGAAAGAGAAAGGACCCAAATAAATAAAATCCTGAATGAAAGAGGAGAGATCACAACCAACACCAAAGAAATACAAACAATCATAACATACTATGAGCAACTCTGCACCAACAAATTCCACAATCTGGAAGAAATGGATACATTTCTAGAGACATATAAACTACCACAACTGAACCAGGAAGAAATAGAAAACCTGAACAGACCCATAACCAGTAAGGAGATTGAAACAGTCATCAAAATCTCCAAACAAACAAAAGCCCAGGGCCAGACGGCTTCCCAGGGGAATTCTACCAAACATTTAAAGAAGAATTAATTCCTATTCTCCTGAAACTGTTCCAAAAAATAGAAATGGAAGGAACACTCCCAAACTCAGTTTATGAGGCCAGCATCACCTTGATCCCAAAACCAGACAAGGACCCCATCAAAAAAGAGAATTACAGACCAATATCTTCGATGAACACAGATGCGGAAATTCTCACCAAAATACTAGCCAATAGGATCCAACAGTACATTAAAAGGATTATTCACCACAAGCAAGTGGGATTTATTCCAGGGTTGCAAGGTTGGTTCAACATCCACAAATCAATCAATGCGATACAATACATTAATAAAAGAAAGAACAAGAACCACATGATACTCTCAATAGATGCTGAAAAAACATTTGACAAAGTGCAGCATCCCTTCCGGATTAAAACTCTTCAAAGTGTAGAGATTGAGGGGACATACCTCAATATTATCAAAGTCATCTATGAAAAACCCACTGCAAATATAATTCTCAATGGAGAAAAACTGAAAGTTTTTACGCTAAGGTCAGAAACATGGCACGGATGTCCGTTATCTAACGGACATAGTACTGGAAGTCCTAGCCTCAGAAATCAGACAACAAAAAGAAATTAATGGCATCCAAATCAGCAAAGAAGGAGTCAAACTCTCACTCTTTGCAGATGATATGATACTATATGTGGAAAACCCAAAAGGCTCCACTCCAAAACTGCTAGAACTTGTACAGGAATTCAGTCAAGTGCCAGGATATAAAGTCAATGCACAGAAATCAGTTGCATTTCTTTACACCAACAACAAGACAGAAGAAAGAGAAATTAAGGAGTCAATCCCATTTAAAATTATACCCAAAACCATAGATACCTAGGAATGAACCTAACCAAAGAGTCAAAGAATCTATACTCAGAAAACTATAAAGTACTCATGAAAGAAATTGAGGGAAACACAAAGAAATGGAAAAATGTTCCATGCTCTTGGATTGGAAGAACAAATATTGTGAAAATGTCTATGCTACCTAAAGCAATATACACATTTAATGTAATCCCTATCAAAATCCCATCCATTTTTTTTTCCAAAGAAATGGCACAAATAATCCTAAAATTTATATGGAACCAGAAAAGACCTCGAATAGCCAAAGGAATATTGAAAAAGAAAGCCAAAGTGGGTGGCATCACAATTCCGGACTTCAAGGTCTATTACAAAGCTGTCATCATCAAGACAGTATGGTACTGGCACAAAAACAAATACATAGATCAATGGAACAGAACAGAGAGTCCAGAAATAGACTCTCACCTCTATGGTCAACTAATCTTCGACAAAGCAGGAAAGAATGTCCAATAGAAAAAGACAGCCTCTTCAATAAATGGTGTTGGGAAAATTGGACAGCCACATGCAGGAAAATGAAATTGGACCATTTCCTTACACCACTGACAAAAATAGACTCAAAATGGATGAGGGACCTCAATGTGAGAAAGGTATCCATCAAAATCCTTGAGGAGAACACAGGCAGCAACCTCTTCGACCTCAGCTGCTGCAACTTCTTCCTAGGAACATTGCCAAAGGCAAGGGAAGCAAGGGCAAAAATGAACTATTGATATTTCATCAAGTTCAAAAGCTTTTGCACAGCTAAGGAAACAGTTAACAAAACCAAAAGACAACTGACAGAATGGAAGAAGATATTTGCAAACGACATATCAGAGAAAGGGCTAGCGTCCAAAATCTATAAAGAGCTTAGCAAACTCAACACCCAAAGAACGAATAATCCAATCAAGAAATGGGCAGATGACATGAACAGACATTTCTGCAAAGAAGACATACAGATGGCCAACAGACAACAGACACATGAAAAAGTGCTCCACATCACTCGGCATCAAATGGAAATGGAAATGGGAAATACAAATCAAAACCACAATGAGATACCACCTCACACAGTCAGAATGGCTAAAATTAACAAGTCAGGAAATGACAGATGCTGGCGAGGATGCGGAGAAAGGGGAACCCTCCTACACTGTTGGTGGGAATGCAAGCTGGTGCAACCACTCTGGAAAATAGTGTGGAGATTCCTCAAAAAAGTGAAAATAGAACTAC